>OU015491.1:81735122-82042622 GCA_907164885.2 Dolomedes plantarius | reverse complement strand
ATTTTCCCCAAAGGTCTGTCACCGCAGTAACTTTTTTCTACGATGGTTGGGACTCGAATTACGGATCTCGCGGTAGTTCGAGTCTCTGCAGATAGTTTCCACCTTGGTGATGTAAGGATGCCTTAAATGGACTGTTCACACTGAATGCGGAGCGTTACGTAGCGTCAGCGTTAAAAATTTTAACCGATCACAGAGCTTAATTCATTGAGCACGTGATATGTCAAACCAATCACAGGTGATGTCAACAATCTCGGAGCCAACGTAGTAATGTAACGCAACGCTCCGGGAGCAATGTGAACAGGCCTTTATTGAATCAGATTCCTCACAAATTTACTTGTATTCTACACGAACACTCAGTAACAGAAAGGTGTGTTTATAAAGCAATTTGTATGACTTCCTACCGTTTTTCAAATTATACAGTCAGCAACTGATTTCAAAAGCAAACTCGAAAAGAACGGAAAATGTATGAATAATAATTATGTTTTGCAAGTAACCTGAATTATTCAATAGCTCTCTGTTTTATTTGCTTGATTTTCCTCTTGTAGAATGCAATACAGAAAAATCATGGTGTAAGATAATGGCAACAGCAGCAGTCAGGGGTAATTAGGAGATATTTTTATTCCTATCATGGAGAGATAATAAATTAGACCATCGCAACAAATCACAAATTCAGTCTCCTAAATGGTGAAAAAGTCTTCATTTTGGGTTTTGTTACGGAGAGGAAAAAAAAAAACTGTTGTAATCGCCTGCTACGAAATTGTCTCATAAATAGAAATTGTTTAGGAAGTGTCATAGTTATGCTAGATGGCCGTAACGTGCAAAGACTGATGCAAGGGTTAAGGTTTAAACATATTTTTGGCTGAACTCAAAGATAATACAAACAGGTTACATGAAACTGATAAGCAATATAAGGAATAAAATACAATATAAATTAAATAACGCTTGATTAGTTACTTACTAGTATACCTAATACCCGTCTTTTAAAAATGGATACTTTCTAGGCACGGGTTCTTTCCATTTTTTCATTGATTTATTTTACATAATTTTTGTTGTTAAAATTCACTAATTTTTGGAGAATTTGAGGTATTTTCAGAAAGTTTTTTTTCGTCATTTGAATGTGTTTCTCCTATCAGAATTATTTTTTTCATGATTATGTGTAATGATTTCATCTACTGCGATTTTTTTAAGAGTCTGAATTAATTCAGAAATTTAATTTCTTTGGTTTCAATGAAAACTAGTTAATTCTTTTCATAATTTTTTTTTCACCTTGACTATTTTTTCAGGAAATAAAAAATCAACATTTTACGTGCTGTAAAATTTTCATCTAATAATTCGGTCAAAAGATTTTACTCTTATTATATATTAAGGGATATGAATTACTTGAGACCTTATTAGAGATATCTGATAGTGTTTTATTGTCTATCTGATACTGCGATATAGATAGACCGTAGGAAATAAAGGAACAGATAAAAATTCGCACTCATCAAATTATGATTACGGATCACTTACTTTCAACTGAAAAATTCTTGCAATATATCTATGTAGTTTCAAATTTCTATTTGTCGACAACAAGGCTTTCAAAAACTGATTACGACATATTAAGTTTGAACTTGAAAATTCCTGGGTTGAAAAAAAAAGTTTAGGTAGCTTTTTAGAGGAAATAACTCGGTACGAAGGATGTTAAAAATAAAATTAATTGCAAAACTTGTTGACATTAATAGTTAGATTTTGTTCTATGATAACAAAATGTTTAAAAAAATCATACTGTATTTAATGATATTCTAACTCCTGAAGGTCAAAAAACCGGATATCTCGTGACAATCACAAGCAGCCTTACTTCTTAAAATATCAATGAAAACTATCGATCAGTTGGCGTAGTACGAATTTTGTGCTTGTAAAATATAAATGCGATGTAAGAAGTTAAACGTCTTCACACAGTGACTGTTCATAGAAAGGTAAAATATTTTTAGTACCATCATTCTAAAACTATTAATTACTTTAATAAAACTAAGTTTTTGATACGCTCATGTATTAAAAATTCATCTACAGTTTCATTTTCGTTAAAATAATGATTAAAAAACAATGCTTTACGCGAATATAAGATAACATTAATTTTTTTTTCTTTCACAAATATTCAGTACAGAAATTAAAACAATATAGATTACAAATAAGTTTAACTTTTTGTTTTATTTGTGGTTTCAAGGTTCATAGAGGTAGAGGAATGTTATGTACTATGTCCTTTGAAAAACTTTTCCTTTTTTATAATTTCGAGTGAAATTCCGCAGATTTTATCGATCGAAATTATGAATGAAATCATAGCTGTTGCTCCGGGAAAATACTGTCTGGGATAGATTTAGTTATCAGTTCAATTCACAACTATGAGGAAAGGGGATTACGACCTACCCCCTTCCCACAAAGACTAAAATTAAGCTGAAGAGAAAGGTAATTTTGAGGGATACGTAAATTTCGCATAAGAAATATCGAAATTTCGCAACAACAAAAAATAGAATATATAAAATTTCGCATTTATTCGCAAAAAAATCTAAATTCAAAATTTTCGCGTTTATTAAAAGAAAAATTACAATGTTACTTACTTGGATAGGTGTGTATCAAAATTCTTAGTTAAAAGCTAACATTGTAGTAGTCTCCACATTATGTTACTTAAGTTTTTGCCTTCTGTCATTAATTACTATGTAGTACATACTAAAATATCTCAGCATCTACTCTGTTAATGGGACTGTAGAGGCTTTGTGTAGCTAGCTGCCTTTGCAAAGTTAAGGTAGCAGCATTTCGTTGCAATTAAAATCTGTATAACATCAACAGAAGTCTTTTGGTTGACTACTTAAATAGCTCCAATACCCTTGACTTTGACGCTCAAGAGACGCTCTTAAATCTACTAAATTGCTCCACAAAACTTGATGGTTGACTTTTACAGTTAGATTTTTAGGTTTGACTCCTATACGGAAAAACTGTCCGGGTGAAATTCGCAGCAAATCTGAAGGAGAGATTTCTCAGTTATAGACCTCGGATGGTCTTAGTTAAGCAATTATATTTATAAATCATTACTATTGTTACCTAATTTCGCTTAAAAAGCCTTTTATCACCGAGTTTTCGCCGAAAAGTAGTAAAGAAATAATTTTCGCATTTATTCACTCATATCGGCAAATTTTGCATTTATTCGCATCTATTTCGTAAATACGAAAATTACGTATCCCTAGTAATTTTCCTCTCCCCCTAAGAAAGGGCGAAACCACTGGATCGCATTTCAAGTGATTGCAAACCATGTGAATTTCATGCAAAATTTCTACTCAATCCTACTTAGCAAAGAAAGAAAAATTATTTCTAATGTTACTAAATTTACGTGCCAAAATGAAATGCTAAAAATGTTAGATTTTAAAAACAACGATGGGCAGGTGGCCCAAAATCTCATAATTTTAATAAGTTGATAGAATTGAGCGAAATGTTTCGTGAATCATATGATATTTTTAATTTAGTTCTTATTTTTATTTTTTCAAACATGGTTTTGTTGTACCGTATAAAAATAAATAAAATGAAAGTCAACCAACATACAGGTTGATTCAAAATGAATGTAGCGGTTACAAACGACTATAACTATTTAATCGAAAAGAATTTATCGATAAGAATTACACAGAATGTAAAAGGAAGTTCAAAATTCTGTTTACATACTTTATAAAAGTTCTATGCGACTCACCTTGGTCACACGGACAACATCTAAGCTGTAGTCCATTTCACGCCATGCACTCTGAAGAATATGTGGAGTCACCAACGCAAGCGCATTAGAAATGTGCATTTTGAGTTCTGGAATTGCTTTCGGTAAAGGAAGCACATACACAAGGTCTTTCACATAACTCCACAGAAAGAAATCGCAGGGTGTCAAGTCCGGAGATCTAGGTGGCCAAGAGCAGACCAGTTCGACCGAACCAACGCTTTGGAAGATGTTGGTTCAAAAATCTGCGAACCTCCATACCCCAATGTGGGGCTGTTCCATCTTGCTGAAAGATGTAATCCGTATGCCACAGCTAGATACAGATTTCACAGATTACATCTTTCAGCGAGATGGAACACCCCCACATTGGGGTATGGAGGTTCGCAGATTTTTAAACCAACATCTTCCAAAGCGTTAGCTCGGTCGAACTGGAGATGCCGACGATGTGTTCAGCTCTTGGCCACCTAGAGCTCCGGACTTGACACCCTGAGATTTCTTTCTGTGGGGTTATGTGAAAGACCTTGTGTATGTGCTTCCTTTGCCGAAAACAATTCCAGAACTCAAAATGCACATTTCTAATGCGCTTGCGTTGATGACTCCACTTATTCTTCAGAGTGCATGGCGTGAAATGGACTACAGCTTAGATGTCGTCTGTGTGACCAAGGGGAGCCGCATAGAACATTTATAAAGTATGTAAACAGAATTTTGAACTTCCATTTACATTCTGTGTAATTCTTATCGATAAATTCCTTTCGATTAAATAGTTATAGCCGTTTGTAATCGCTACATTAATTTTGAATCACCCTGCATTTCGAAATGGAAATAGGTTTCTTTTTAAAATTATAACTTGTTTGGAGTTCAACATTTTCTTAACTGTGTTCAATTAATTTGGTTATTATTGCTATTGCCGGAAAATTATATTATAAATTAAAAAAAAAAAAGTACAATATCTTACTCAGTTTTCCATAATGAGTTTTTCAACCATTTACTTACAATCTTTATATCATTTAAAAAACAAGTAGTCATTCTCGGGTGTTGAGCTGGATTCTCCTGCTTACCCGAGGGGTACCTCATGACGTAAATGATTGTTTTTGTTTACAAACATTTATTTTTATTTCTTGGGTCAAAGGTAATTACTTCAAAAAACTATATGTGAAGCTCAGAGCACTCTTCTAAATATATACTGCACTACATTTACTCTTCGGGAAATTTCATACTTTTGTGTACCTTTTTGATTTAAAAAAAGAAACCTGTTTCGAAAGAAATTGAACAAATATATATATATATATATATATTTACAGTCTTTTAGTGGTACTAAAAAATTTCATTAAATATTCCAATAGTGAGACGTGTGTGCGTTTATTTATTGATATTCCTGGTAAAATAACTTCTATCTTTACTTTAAAATCATTCGTAACAGAAAGAGGTAATAAGAATTCATTTTTCTAATTAGGCGGCAACAAGCATATTAGTTTCTCAGTGGTTTCCTATTTTAACTACATTTTTGAACTGCAGCCAGGGCCTTTTTATCGCATGGGCAAATCGGGACTTTGCCCAGGGCCCCCTGATGCTAGGGGGCCCCAAAACCACCTTGGTGTATGCACCTAGTACTTCTAATAGTATGTATTTTTATAAATGTCCGTAAGAGGAGGCCCCCAAATAGCATCTGCCCAGAGGCCCCCAGCGTTCATAATCGGGCCCTGACTGCAGCATCATTTACATTCATGGTTCAGTTAATCTTAAAAGTTATTTTACTGTTAAAATGGGCACAGTGCCTTAAACAACTACACTGTTTTTATAAATATAGCAAAAATGATTGATAATTTTCAACAATTTTTTTCAACAATTTCTAATAATTTTAAAAATATATCTAATTTATTAAATTATTTTCGAGATGCTACTGATAGTTTAAAAAAGTAAATCTGTCGCGAAGATTTTTTTTCACTGAAATTAAATGATTAAGTAAGATTTCACAATTCCAAAACAGGAGAACCTTCGTCGTAGTCTAAAATTTCAAAAAGTATTCAAATAGAATTATTTATGTAATACTAGCTGAATACCCGTGCTTCGCTAAGGAGTACATTTTAGGATAATTACAATGAAAAAAATAATGAAATTGCTTTTTAGAGGATTTCCTTATAAACAATTTTTTTATGTTTCTTCATTGGGTGGAACTATTATTACCAGGCTCATCCGCGAACTTACACGTGAGCAAGCTACGTAAAACTGACCGTAGGAGAAACAATTTTCTCTTACATCTACGCCAACGTATTTTAAAGTTTGGCCTTGAGACTTATTTATCGTCATGGTGAAGCATATTTTGAGGGTAAATTGCAGTTTTATATATAGGTTTAATTTTATGTCCATAAAACACTAATTACTAATTTAAATTAAATTCTTAAAAATCTTCCATCTCAATAAGTCTAGTGGTTAAATTTTATCTTTTACTGTATTTTAGTATTTTTTTGTCAGTTTATTTCGTTGTTATGCATGTGACACAAAATTAATTTAAAGTATCACAAAAAACAAAAAAAAATCTCATGATCAGCATTCATAAATTAAATTCTAAAACTAATCTTTAAAAATTCACCAAAAATCAGAAAATGGAGGTAAAGATTCGAAAGAGATTTCATTTTAAAGGAATTTTTATGATATTTCTTGTAATATAAATTTTATAACCCTCAAATGATTATTTTAAATGAAAACTTAAAAAAAGTTACAAAAACTGCTTAAAAATTGAATTTTAAAAAAATCTAAGGCGAATTTTTCAAAAATCTTTCTTAGTGCACCCCTACACTATAAGAAGAATCGCCGTTCAAAATTTCAGCCCTTTAGGTCGGACGGTTTGGTCTGGGCGTTATCTATCAGTCAGTCAGTCACGGAACTGTATTATATAATATATAAATTTGTTTAAACAATATTAGAAATTAAAATTGGCACTTATCTTCCAAAACTTAGATATTATCAGGTTTAAAAAAATAAATAAATAAAATAAAATAAATAAATGATTAAATAGCGTTTTCTTTTACAAAATACGAAAATCAAACATGTTATTAATTCGTTTAAAAGAAATATTTTAGCTACTTTTATTTTTGAAAATTTGGGAGCTTGGAGTAGTCAAAATGTTAGCGCTTCGGGATTTGGTACTGAGCGAGCTCGATTCCAGTCCCGAAAAGCGCCACTGAATACTCTCGTGTCTAACTGGGTATAGGCACGTTAAATCTATAGGTCGGAGAGTCCCTCCATGAGATTTGTAAGGATGGTAGGAGGGTACGAGCAGGGCCCGACTTAGCCTAATTGGGGCCTGGGGCAAAAACTTATTTGGGGGCCCCCCTCTGCTTCACTACTTCAGTAATGAAGAACCGAACTTTATGGAGGTATTTAAATTTTTCACCTCATTATAGATATATAACAAGAAAATTGACTAGAACCTAAAATAGCTATAAAGTCCCCCCCCCCTCCAATGGTCAGACGAAATATCATTTTGTCCATTTTACTGATTTTCTGACAATTCTACGTCCATCATTAAAAGGGATATAGCACATCTGAAGAGCCAAAATTTTACAAAAATGCTATTTAAATTTATTCGTTATATTTCCGTGATTTTTCATTCTCAACAATTCAAAATCTCAAAAAAGTAAAAAAAAAACCATTAAAATAAACGTAAAATAAACTTTCTATTCGATTTGGGGCCCCCTCTGATGTGGGGACCCGGGGCAATTGCCCCGTATGCCCCTGCCTTAGTCAGGCTCTGGGTACGAGACCACTAGATGTCGCCCCTAAAGATGCTCTGTTTAATGTTGGCTCACCTAAAGGGTGGTCCACTATTTAGGAAGCCAACCCATTCGCAGTGTATGTAAGGTTCAATGTCTTCGGACGAGTACCTACCGCACTGGAAAACAAAAATTTTGCAAATTCCTACAATTGCCGGATTATATTACGAGCTTAGTTAATAATGTTGTCTTGAGTAATATTACTAAAATGTTTATCCCCGTCGAATTCAAACTTTCTTTCCAAATACTGTTTAATTAAGTATAATTCGGTACGAACATGCTCGGGCGAATCCAATTATATCCGGGTCCTCTTAAATTTTTCTTAAGAGAATCCGGAAATTCTTAGAAAAATTCATGACTGCAATAAATAACAGCTGAAGATGTGTTCATCTAGTTCGAAATTGTAATAGTTCAATCCAGGATTATTGACTTGTATTCGTATTGGATTCTGAGGAGGTTAATGACATTTTTTACCGCTGTAAGCAAAGTCCGTTCCTCAAATATTGCCACTATCTAGGATAGGTGGGATCAGGCAGAATATCTAGATACTAGATCCAACTTTACGCTACCAAGTACAACAATGAACAATTTCTAATCAAGAGGGAAAAAAAGAAAACTCTCGTCGACATATCGACTTCTATAGTTGACGTGACATTCGAAAGAACTAAGTGCTCTAGAGACCGTTCTCCGCGGTGAAGAGAATGTTAGTATTTTGATTAAGGCTGCTGTGTACTAACCCTATTGGATTCGCTCACCTCAATGTTAACCTATGGAGAAAATGTGTCCAAGGACTGCCCACTTAGATTTAAATTTTTTCTTTTTGAAAATTGTACTCCATAATAAAAAAGAAATTTTACATCTTGCGGCACAGTGGCGGACCAAGGTGGGGGCGGGGGGGGGCGGTCCGCCCCGGGCCCCACTTACTAAGGGGGCCCCACGAGAGGGGTCTTTTTAAAATTGAATGATAACTTTACTACAAAAAATTACATTTTTAATTTTAAAAAAAAATCAAACAAGAACGTTATTGTTTTTATAAAATATTACACTTGCATATTTTAGCGACTTCCAACATTTCACGTGCCCCCCCCCCACTTAACTTGAAATAAATTAAAACGTTAATAGAAGTTCAGTTACAACCATAAAATTGTAGAAAACTTTTAAGAAAGCTGGGTTTTTTGCCGCCTTTTCAAACTGTGAAACTGAAGATTCCGATTATGTCTTTAGCCTTAACATAGATTTTAACAATGATATGATCCATAGCATAAATTCGATGCTATATTTTTTTCTGATTTTATTAATATTATATTTATTTTTCTCATTGTATAACTAACTACTCAAACATGAATTCTATTTTTATTCAATTTCAAAAAATCCCAATATTTCATATTTTAAGGACCGTCCGGTAGTCAAAGCGCTTAGGAGGGCCCTAACTGAATTCAATTCGTGCCCCCCCCCCCAAAAAAAAAAAAGGTTAGAAGCACGCTACGCCTATGGTGCTGAGAGATGCCATAGAGCTGACGCTGAGTTGCTGAGAATCGCCCGACATTCTTCGTCGTATTCCAGAACCCACGAACTTTTCTTGATGCATTTTAAAATTTTGTACGTAACCGTATTTATCCTAGAAGTGCAATAAACGCATGAAAATCATTAAATAGGCTGTTGGTCTTTATTTTAAGCAAAGTCCTTATAGACCAGGCCCTAATTTTCCACTAGGCCCGGCAGGCCCGGGCATAGGGGCCCCAAAAACTTTTATTTTAAAAGAAAGAAAAAAAAGAAAATTTCCAATTCAGTTCTTTTTTATTTTACCTTTTTCAATATCAATTTTTTTTATATATCCTTTCAAATTTGATTGATTGGTTCATCATATGTATAGCTATATGTATAGTTAATATGTATGTTATAGTGTATATAAGAGATTACTAAGTTTTTCTGGTTGCATTGTATTGGTGTTTTAATTTATTGAAGAAGTTAATATGTTGTATTGCTTTTTGTTATTTGATAATGCTCAAGGCTTCTACGCTTCAAATAGCCAATTCTCGGTAAAATGATACTTTCACAATGATTCATGATTAATTTTTGTGTGTGTCAATTTTGGAAATTTTACGTCCACATCACTGTTAGGGGGCCCCCATCGCCCCATCCCAAGTTGTGAATAAAGTCAAGAATTTTCTAAATCGGGCCCTGTTATAGACTGGTTAGTTTTCTGGTGTCAGAAGTCCGGATTTAAGCATTAAGTTGAGGAAAGACTGACTGATGACGACGATGAGCCTGGAAATTACAGGTAAGCCGATTCTTTGTCAGATTCTGGCTTTGGCGTAATATGTGAATAATCTTGTGTGTTTTGGAAAATTTGGAAAATTGATAGATGCAGTGGAGAAGCTGTGCGACGAGTCTGAAAACCTAGATACAAGAGGATCAGCTCAGATTATAATGGCGAATGTTTGCGATTTTAAGTTTATAGCTTTTCTACGCCTGTGGTCAGACATTTTGGAGGAAATCAACCACACTCAACACTACCTGAAAATTCAGGGGATTTCCTTGGACAAGGCTTTAAATAAACTAAGAGCATTGGAACTTTTTATTCAGGAAAGCAGAGAATCTTTAGTTAGTGATGCTTTGGACTTCGCTTCCCAGAAATGTGAAGAAATGGGAATTGCTATTGAAAAGAGAGGCAGAAAAAGATCGAAAAAGATGATGCCGGGTGTAAAAACTAAAGATGAGGGTTTATCTTTACAAGAAGAACTAAGGAGGTCCATGTTCCAATGTGTAGATAGGTTGTATTTGGAACTCCAAACAAGAACAAAATCCATGGACAACATTCATAACAAATTTGAAGTCTTGCAGTCGGTTAATTTGATCAAAGCTCTAGATGAGAAATTGCCAGAACTTATTTCTCGTCTAACTGAAAGTTACGACGAATTTTCTAAGGACGAGGTTTTGCCAGAAATAAAAAGACTAAGACGTAAATGGTCGGATAGCCCTTACGTCTAAGGATCTCCATCAATCGTTTCTGCATAGATTGAACCAGTTTGAATGTTTCATTAGGAGATATATTATTCCATTCCATAATGATAATCTTCAAATATTAATACAGAGGAAGTCAAAAAGTGGTGAGCTCTTCAAGTTTTGCAGTTCATTGTTGGTATGGAATTTCAAGAGTCAGTACCAAACTTGTATTTAGCACTAAAGTTGTTTTGACGATTTGCATTTCAGTCGCAACTTGTGAAAGAAGTTTTTCGAAATTGAAAGTCATCAAAAACTATTTGCGCTCAATAATGAGCCAAATCAGACTAAATGGCCTAGCAATGTTATCCATCGAGAACAAGTTGGCTATGAAAATAAACTTTCATGAGACAATTAGACAATTTTCTGATGCAAAAGTTGGAAAAAGACAATTTTAAAAGGAGGCTTTTACCTATTTGAAATTAATACAGAATTCTTAATTTAACTTGCTTATATGGAATTTTTAAAAATGCTTTTTTTTAATAAGTTTTTAGAACGCAACCCCCCCCCCCCTTTTTTTGGAAATGTCCCTGGGTCTCATATAACATGGTTTCACACAACACGGCATTTTCTAGGTGATGTATTCCCATCTTATTTTTTTCAGACTGATACTGTGAATGTGTATTGCCTTGTGAAAAGTAAAAATTTTTAAAGTTGAATTACCAATAAAGTTAACGTAGATCAAAGTGAGGTATTTCTTTGGTTTTCCTTGAAGCTACTTGAATATTATAAGTAAGTATTGGCACCAAAATGGCTCCTTTTCTTTTTAATATGAATTTTGTCTTTAACTATTATCGTTTTTATTAATCAAACGGCCAAGCCTTTTACCATTCACCTTGGCCTGACGAAAAATTCATACAACGAAAACCAGCGCCGTACAATTGATTTTAACCTTGTACCGAACAGTAAGTTAGCGAGCTCATGATCAAGCGGTTAGAACATTGGTCTCGGAGCTGTGCCGTGCGGTACGTCATTGGTTCGATTGCTCGAACCCAGGCCTTGACATAAGACTTTTTTCATTAATTTAACGCTTAAACAGTAATGATCATTGCTCACCTCGTACTGCACGAGTTCGCTCCCTTATTCTGTCAATTTTTTCTCTGCACACAGGGGCGTACCGACGGGGGAGGGGGGAAGCGGGACAGGACCCCCCACCACCAAGGCTAAAATAATTTTTTTTTATTTACAAAATAATGCAAAAGTTTCGTATAGGCCTAATAGTAATTGTGTTATTTATTCTTTACCATTACGATCTTTATTGCACTTACATTTTTATCGATCTTTATTGTTACAATTTTAGCGCTATACAGTGCCAGAACCAGTATTTCTAAAGCCAAGTGCCGAGCGCTGTTCATACACTTCTACAGTACTACACGTGAACCGCGAGAGTGAACCGAACCCTTGCCTATCAAAGTATTGAAGGGGTCTTTTTTCAACAGGACACGCACGCACTGTTTCGTCGCGTATCTGCTTTAAAAAGCACTTCTTGTTAGATTTTCATTCCACTAATGACGGGGACATCGCTTTAAATATTTTCTCCGAATTCATAGATATATGATTTTTAAGAAGTGGCATCTAGTACTCTAGATAGCCTAAAATGGCACTATTTAACACCTAATTTTCAAAATTTTCCGGGGGAGGACCCCCGGACCCGCCCCCCCCCCTCGGCTGGTGGGTATTCCATACCCCCTAGATCCCCGGAAGACACCCCTTCTAGTCCACCCTGATAATAGGGCGTCAGGGAAATGGACAACCCCTAGGACATGGAGGCCTTGACCCCCCCCCCCCCCCCCGAACAAAATCCTGAGCACGCCACTGTCTGCACAGGTCAATAGCCTGAGGAGACTATCTGATTAAGGCAAAGAAAGCCTAGCTGTCATTATAAAAAATTAAAAATTACCATTTTTTTGGGGGGGGGGCCGAAAAAATAAATCCACCCCGGGCCCCAAATGGTGTAGGTACGCCACTGTTGCGGCATTCTTCGTTTTAAAAAAAAATGCAAATAATGTTTTAAAATTTAAGTTAATCAGAAAAAAAAATCTGGTATAGTATGTTTTAAATGCTCATAAATTCCTTTGGTGGACGAAATTTATAAAATGAGTCCTGTTGCAAGGTGCAGAAAAGTTCAGGCTATCTGAAAATATCATTTTTATTTGTTTATTAGCATTTATATAGCTGTAAATAGTAGACAAAATTTCTCCATAGGTTAACAATGAGGTGAGCGAATCCAATAGGGTTAGTACAGAGCAGCCTTAATTCTTCTCCCATGAGTGAAACTCGATTTCATGCATAACCAGAAAGAGACGTTTCAAGTAATAAGAATGGCAACTAGTATCGAACTAATTAATGTAGTTCTTCATTGTTTTGGGGAGAACTTTTGTCTGATTAACAATACACACATGCCAATTTTTCCCGTTTACTATTCCTCGTTTACTATTCCCCGTCCTGATGAAGAAGTATATTAATTAGTTCGAAATTACTTGCAGTTCTTATTTTTGATGTGTATTTTAAGAAGCTGCGTGTATCTGTTTACGTATATTCTCCGAGTTTAATGTAAGTAATAAGAACAAAGAACTTTATCTTTATGCAAATTAACTGATTGTAGGTTATTGGGGAAACTCGGTATCAATGGAAACAGCTTTAAGTAGCATTTGATTTGTCAGAGATTGCAAACATTACACTCTTAAGGATTCAATTATGAATGAGTCTCTAAAAATATTATTTCATAATTCGATGCCACTTCTTACGGATAAAAGTCTTAAGTTTTCATTCTGTTGCTGAAATACTGGAAAACACAGTTTTTTTCAATAACTCTAAACTCTGTATTTAAACCTGTGATATTTCCACCTACGCTATTTGATTTAAAGAGTCGTTAACTGATTTCGTCTCGCTCTACCGTTACATCACCTGTCTGCAAAATATTTGCTTATGTATGCAGTGGAAGTTATTATAAGCAAGGAACTTGTGGGAGACGAAATGAATTCTATTTAGTTTTGTGGACTATAAAACGGGGAAATTGTTGAAAATTTTAAAGGCATCTATCAGAGATAAAAAAAAAAAAATTCGTATGATCCTTCGATTTTGAAAAAATATCATTATATTTTACACAATTTGAAAATTTCATCAACCATTTCAGATTTTTCAAATTTTTCGGTTGAACCATTCTGATTTAAGTTCTCCAGGATGAGTTGTCGGGATACAGATTTATCCAAAAATTATAATGTACCTATTAAAATTTAGTAAAGTGAGCTACAGCTTCTTATCGTTAGTTTATTAACGATAACTTTTATAACTTTTCAGATGCATTTCTGTAATGGAATTTGAGAATAGCCTTTTCTATGAGATACACGGGTATTCGCACGTTTATTTTCATAAAGAGTTAATTAATAGGTCAGCGCTGAGACTTTTGGATAACTTCCATGGATATGAGCAAAAGAAAAAACTAGATTGTTTAGATTTTTGAGCCAAATTTCTTTCATATTTTAGTAAAGCTTTTTTTTTTTGTATTAAAAAAGAAAGAAAGAAAATGAACATTACTGGTCCAAATTTTGTTGTTGCAGCAAACTTACTATTTGACTATATAATGCAAAATCATTCCTGTTACCGCAGACGACTTCCTATTTACAGAGGGATTTTAAAATTCCCTATTCTGTTTGCGTGTGGACCACAAAAGTTCTACATATCATCCAAATCCCATTTCTAATTCAAGTAAATTTTCAAAGTAAAATGAGACGAAAAACTTTCTTTTTTTTACCTTTACTGTGTGTACAGAATCTTGTTTGCGTTTTGACATTATAAGTTAGATTCTGGAAAACATGAGGAAAATGCGCCACAAACAGATGACTTGTGATTTTGACAGAGCCATTATCACGAAAAATAATGGGGAAATAACGATACAGCTGTGCTGGGTGGAAAAACAAAATGATCGGGACAAAAACATACGTATAAGGTCAGGCTGAAAATAAAACTTCTCTATATCGTGCTCTCATCCATGCTATGAATACGGTTAAATCATACGAATGCAAACTTCTTTATCACAAATGAACTGAATTTAAGGGTTTGAAAAATTCCATGCTAAAGTAATGAAAACGAAGTGAAATGAGTAATCCCCCCCCCCCAAAAAAAAAAATCAAAAAATCTGGTCTATAATTATCTGGTGTATTATGGTATGTTTTAAACGCTCCTAAATTCCTTTGGTGGACGCAGTTTATAAAATTAATCATGTGGCAAGGTGCAGAAAAGTTCAGGCAATCTGAAAATACCATTTTTGTTGGATTATCAGCATTTATGTAGCTGAAAATGGTAGACAAATTTAGACTTGCCCAGCTCTGCAAACTAAGCGTTATTTTCACTAATCACTTCGAAATTTTATGTAAAATTCTGCTCTGCAAGAAAGTTTTTCATACTACAAAGAAATTCGTATTCCGAGAGTGCCAAATGTGGAGAATACGGTGGGTGAGGAACTAAGCATTGTCATTATTATAAAACTAGCGGAATACCCGTGCTTCGCTACGGAGTACATTTTAGGATAATTACAATGAAAAAATAATCAAATTGATTTTTAGAGGATTTCCTTATAAACAATATTTTTTTGTTTCTTCACTGGGTGGAACTAATATTACCAGGTTCGTCCGCGAACTTACGCGTGAGCTAGCTACGTAAAACTGACCGTGGGAGAAACAATTTTCTCTTAAATCTACGCCAGCGAATTTTAAAGCTTAGCCTTGAAACTTATTTATCGTCATGGCGAAGCATACTTTGAAGTCTCTTAAAGTCAAAGGGGAGGTCATTGGGTATTAGAGGAATGCGTGGCACGAACACTTTTTCTCTTTGAGCACACCCGGTTAAAATAATGGCTTCGATTAAATTTTTATGCAGGGCTTGTAGTCAAGTGCCATTACACAATTTCGGTGGTTTTAAATTCCGAAGGAGCATTGCGGGTGTACCCTTCCGCAAAGAGCTTATGGTATAGAAGACCCTGTTTTTTAAGGGAATTTAAACACTCTACCGGATAGTTAACGGCATCATCTGAATTACAGACAGTGTCTGTCGACTTGTAGACCATTTCTTTCCCGTCAACGGACTTTAGCAATATGTCATTAATGAACGCAGCTTGATCGTTTCTTGGAGTCAAAATGGCCTTTTCGCAAAACCATTCTATAGGCTTATTCTGTATTTGAGCTTTGCCTGGATAAATGGGATCTATCAGTTCCTATTCTTAAAAAACTTCCATCTCAATTAGTCTAGGGGTTAAATTTTATCTTTTAAATTTTTTTTCGTCAATTTAATTCGTTGTTATGCACGTGACGCAAAATTGATTTAAATTATCACAAAAAGAAAAGAAATCTCGCGATCAGCATTTAATAAATTAAATTCTAAAAATTAATCATTAAAAATTCGCAAAAAATCAGAAAATTAAGGTAAAGATTCGAAAAACGATTTCATTTCAAAGGAATTTTTATGATCTTTCTCGTGATATAAATTTTATAACCCTCAGATTAATATTTTAAATGCAAACTTAAAAAAAGTTACAAAAACAGCTTAAAAATTTAATTTTTAAAAAATCTAAGAAGAATTTTTCAAAGATCTTTCTTAGTGCACCCCTACACTATAAGAAGAATAGCCATGCAAAATTTCAGCTCTTTAGGTCGAGCGGTTTGGTCTGTGCGTTATCTGTCAGTCAGTCATGGAACTGTTTTATATATATAGAAAGATAATTTTTCGCCATGACGGAAAATAGTCTTTTTTTTTGTCGCTAAATGTGGCCTTTTTTTTAATTTTACTATTTAAACGATCCAGTAACTATGCATAGTATTCTCCTGTGATTATTGTGCCTTATTCCAAATAGTCAATGGAAATTATACGAAGGGCGTCTTAAAAAAACAATGTCTATAACCTTTCCTGCTTTTTCGTTTTCTTTGGCGCAGGTTCACCTGCTTCAACCCACTATTTTGATTTTTTTTTTTTCCATTTATGGCTGGTAGTGACGTATCCATGTTTCATCAACTGATACGAAACTACGCAAACATTAGTATGGATTTCATGGAAACTCGTCCACATTGTGCTTCAAAGTGTTCAGTTGTACACGTCTTTGATGGATTGGTAGCAAACGTGTCACCCATCTTGCCAACGGCTTTCTTATATCCAAATATTCCCGCAAATTGTTATGTTCGTGTTCTGATAAGATGCCAAAAGCCTCAGAAATCTCACGCCTATTTAATATATCATCCTTCATTACGATATGATGGATTTCCCCCCCCCCCAAACAATTTCTGGTGTAATTACTTCAGCAGGCTGACCAGAACGTTCAGCGTCACTTGCGCTCCGATTTCCAATGCACCAGACAGGACCCGAAGAAACCAATGCCTTCCGGGATTGAATCCCTGCCGGTGAGTAGGCTGCGACCATCATTTAGACCGATCAACCTCCAGAAACGACATTAAAAAAAAAAAATTATTTATTTATTTATTTATTTTATTTATTTACTAGCTGAATACCCGTGCTTCGCTACGGGGTACATTTTAGGATAATTACAATGAAAAAGTAGTGAAATTGCTTTTTAGAGGATTTTCTTATAAACAATATATTTTGTTTCTTCATTGGGCGGAACTAATATTACCAGGCTCGTCTGCGAACTTACGCGTGAGCAAGCTACGTAAAACTGACCGTGCGAGAAACAATTTTCTTGTAAATGTACGCCAGCATATTTTAAAGTTTGGCCTTGGGACTTATTTATCGTCATGGCGAAGCATATTTTGTGAGGAAATTACAGTTTTATATATAGATTTGATTTAATATCCATAAAACATACTAATTTGAACAAAATTTTTAAAAATTTCCATCTCAATTTGTCTAGTGGTTAAATTTTATCTTTTACTGTATTTTAATATTTTCTTTGTCAATTAATTTCGTTGTTATGCACGTGATGCAAAATTAATTTAAAGTATCACAAAAAGAAAAGAAATCTCGTGATCAGCATTTAATAAATTAAATTCAAAACTTTCCAAACGATTACTGTTTTGGAAGCTAATGTTCTGCTAATTTCCAGTAAAAGCTAAAATCATTTGAAAACCACACACCAGTGTTCCACTCACACGCAACACTATAAACCCCTAAAAGAATGCAAGAATAAAACGTATAAAAAATATAAATCTATTAATTTAAATAATTAAACACACACAAATGTATAAATTACACAAAAGTTTACTTAAATTCTTTAATCTGTCTGCATCTCCAGTATAGAAATATTTTCGGGGCATTTACAGAACATGGTATATTTCACTTTTGAAAACACGCATTAAATGAGCATCATCTCAATGAGAAATTTCTGAAATGAGCATGGCAATGAAGATCGTGTGTTTACAAACAACAGCAGTAACCGAAATGCGTTAAAATATAAATTTTAAGAGTATTATGGTAGTGAGTTGTGTATATAAATAAAAACTTTCCAAACGATTACTGTTTTGGATGCTAATGTTCTGCTAATTTCCAGTAAAAGCTAAAATCATTTGAAAACCACACACCAGTGTTCCACTCACACGCCACACTATAAAACTGAATTACAGTACTCTACATTTATATGGGCATTGAAAATTGTGGTTAGTAGAGGGCAATACGGGACAATCCACGCATTGTCTATAGACACTTGCTTTCTTTGGCTATTATTTGATCCGTAATACCTGCCTCATATGCCGTATGTTTCTAAACGCCATTCCCATATGAACCACAGCCTAATTCCTTTAAAATGGAACAAAATGAGTAACTCCAGTTAACCATGTAATCCACTACTGCTACAGGGGCATCAAAATGTGAGAATACAGAGTTTAAATCAGCCAAAATTGCAATTATGGTGTACATATGACACCTAACTTCTCCAAAAATCTTTGCCTTTGTGATGAGACTCATAAGTGATTTTTGTTTTTGATGAAACACTCTTGCTAACAAATCATGACGATCCTGTGGTTTTTGTCCAACTATTCTTTGCTGTTGTTGTCTGATTTCTTCCAGTCTCGCTTCTCTTTCCGGGGTAAAGATTCGGAAAATCATTCGGGAAAAGCTGAAAAGTAAACAATACCAAATCAATTTAAAAACTACATACAGTATAAATAACGTAGAAAAAATAACAGTATGAATAACACAGTATGAATAAAAAAGTACAGGCCAATAATACAAAAAAAAAATTTTTGTTGGTATATATATATAAATGCTACAAAGTGTTTTTAACTTTTCACACCAGATGGTGCTAAGTGTCTGTATTTGTCCTTTTGTATGTAAATGTATATTTTCTGTAAATAAAACTCAGTTGGAATGTAGTCCTTGAACGTGTGAGACACAACATTTGGCAGCAGAGCTTCGTGGTTGTTTTTCTCCTCGAAGAGCCAGTCGCATCGACATCCGGTCGCCGATGAATTCAAAATGCAACTGTGAGATTTCCTAAAGCGAAAGTTTAAACGATAGCGAAGAAAATGGATAACATGAAAAGCATTCCGTTGTTGAATAGTGGAAATTATTTACTCTGGTCTATGAAAATCAAGGCAATTTTAACTTTAAAAAGATTAATAGATGTTATCTATGAAGATAGACCACAGGATTTTAAATTACTAGAAGATTGGAAAACAAAGAATGATGACGCTGTAGCCTATATTTTGCTATCACTTTCAGATGAACAGAGTCTCCAATTTGCAGAAGAAACCAATGCCAAAAATTTATGGGAAAAAATAAAAAGGGTTTTCACAGGAAAAAATGAAGACCGGAAGATAGATGCTGGAAATGAGCTAAAGAATATAGAAATGCAAGAAAACGAAAATGTATCTGACTACATAGCCAGAGCAAGGGGACTTTCTATGAAGTGTAGCGCACTTGGTTTGAACATTTCAGAACGTGAACTGGTTTACTACACAGTTCGTGGACTTAACCATAAATTCGGGAAAATAAGAGAAATATTGAAGACGCAAAGAGAAAAAGAAATTGATGAAATATTAGAAATTTTACGCGAAGAAGAGAATACCCATTTAAAAATGAACTCAAATTCCATATCCAGAAAAGGAGAAGCTTTCCATGTTAAAAACAGTAATAGAAACGTAAAACTTTGCTGGATCTGCAACAAATCCAATCACATAGCCAGAAATTGTTTTTTCAGGAATAAAACAGGAAACAGGAGTGGAAATGCACCCGACAACGTGATAAGAACATTACCTAACGACAAAACCAAAAACAAGCAAAAAATGAGATTCGCGAACGCAGCATTTGAAAACGAAAATCAGAACTTTGCCCTTATGACAGACCCAGAACATTCCGACGCTACTTGTGAGGATATTTGGATTTTGGATTCTGGAAGCAGCTCACATATGTGCAAGGACCTTAAATTTTTTGAAAACTTTGATTCCGATGTTGGTCATATTAACTTAGCAGGTAAGAATTCTGTTTTAAAATCTATTGGCGAAGGAAAAGTTAAAGCTAAGACATTTGTAAACAATATTGAAAATACATTAACTATTGATAATGTGATTTATGTACCTGATTTAAGATGTAATTTGTTATCCATGACTAAATTAATGGAAAGAGGTTATAGTATTCAATCATATGATAATTATGTTTTGGTTTTAACCAAACTGGTCAAATTGTTTTAAAAGCTGAGAAAGTAAATAATCGCTTAGAAATTATAATGAAACCTTGTATTGATAATAATTCATCTGAATTATTAGAGTGTAACTTTGTTAAAAATGTAGAAAATTATGAATTATGGCATAAAAGACTTTGTCACTTGAATCCTCAATATATGTCTAAAATGAAAGATATAATTGATATAAATGTTAAAGAATCTGAAATTTTAAATTGTGAATCATGTAATATCAGTAAATTAACTCGTAAAAAACATTGCAAAATTAATATTGATCAAAGTAATTCTGTTTTGGAATTAATTCATGCTGACTTAGCTGGTCCTATAAATATTGATTCATTGGGTGGTTCTAAATATTTTTTAATGCTTGTAGATGATTATTCTGGTATGTATTTTTCTTATTTTATAAAACATAAGTATGAAGTATTTGATGTGTTTAAAAATTTTAAAGAAAGGTATGAAAACCTAACAAGCCGAAAAATCAAACGCTTAAGAACCGATAATGGATTAGAATTTGTGAATAAGGAAATGACTAAATTCTTACTGAAATTTGGCATATCTCATGAAAAAACAGTACCGTACAACCCAGAATCAAACGGAAAAGCCGAGAGGGCTATAGGAGTTTTAGTAGAACGCGCAAGAACCTTACTATATGAGAGTAAACTACCTCAAAAATTTTGGGCGGAAGCCATATCCTGCAGTACTCATGTATCGAATATTACACCGCGCAAATATAAAAATAAACTTCCGATGGAAATATGGACAGGTAAAGAACCCAAAATAAGTTATTTAAAAACTTTTGGCTGTGTAGCTTATTATCATATTCCTAAACAATTTCGCAATAAATTTGATGTTCCAGGGAAACGCGGAATTTTTGTCGGTTATTCCAGAGATAGAATAGCATATAGGATTTATGACATCGCAAAAAATACAGTGATTGAGGAACGATCAGTTAAATTTGACGAAAAATTAAAAAGGCAGCGAATTCATAACGAAAAATTCGGAATCCTATTTATGGAATGTTGAAAATCTGAGTCAGTTCAATTTTTCAAATTTAGAAGCAGAAACAGAAATTAACCCGCGTGAAAATAATCAAAGTGAAATTAATGACACAAAATCATTACAAAATGAAACCGCAAACGATCAAAGAGTGGAAAACTCAAATCATGAGTTATCACCTAAATTAAGGCGTTCCGAACGTATAAAAAATAAGTCAACGGCGAATTTGGCCTTAAGTAACTCTACTCGGGAGGAAAATAATTCAATACCTGAAAATTATGAGCAAGCAATGAATAGCATTAAACATAAGAAGTGGAAAATCGCGATGCAAAAAGAATTAGAGTCAATGAATAAGCATGATGTCTTTGAAATAATTGAAAGACCTAAAAATGTAAAAATAATCAAAAGTAAGTGGATTTATTCAGTTAAAACAATTAATGACGAGGAAATTTATAAAGCAAGACTCGTAGCGGCAGGTTTTAATTTAATTAAAAATAAAGACTATTCAGAGTCTTTTCCGCCTGTTGTTAATATAGAATCATTTAGATTATTGATATCATTAGCTGCAAAATTAAATTTATCTGTAAGATTTTTTGATGTCAAGACAGCTTACTTGTATGGCGATATTGAAGAAACTGTTTACATAGAAATCCCACCAGGTTATGAAGAACAATTTGGTAAGAACAATGTATGTAAATTAAAGCGTAGCTTATATGGTTTACCACAATCTGGTAGAAATTGGCATATTAAACTTAAAAATGAACTGAAAAGGATTGGCCTCAAACAGCTTGCATCTGACAATTGTGTTTTTATTACAAGTAATGAAACTGATTTTTTCGCAATTTGTATTTATGTAGATGATTTGGCAATATTTTCAAATAATTCTAAATTATGTGAAGAGATAATACTTAAGCTTAGAAAAACTTTTGAATTAAATGAAACTACAGAAAATTCCAAATTTTTAGGTATAGAAGTTCTACAAAATGAAAATGGTATTAGTTTATCGCAAACGCATTACATTGAATCTCTGATAAATAAATATGGATTGGAAAACTGTAAGAAAGCTAATACACCAATAACTAAAGGTGAGGATAGATGTTTTAATCCCACGGATGATTTAGTCAATCAGACTGAATATCAGGAAATAATAGGTGAGATTTTATATTTGGCTAATAGAACTCGCCCAGATCTCGCTTTTGTCACTAGCTATTTATCACAATTTAATAAACGACCGGAAAAAAGGCATTATACATTAGCTAAAAGAGTTTTGAAGTATTTAAACGCAACAAAAAATAAAGTTTTGTTTTATGACAGAGAAAATGGATTTTTAAATTGTTGCGCAGATGCCAGTTGGGGAAATGCTGAGGGAGGCAAATCATTTTCAGGTTGTGTTATAATGATTGGTAATTCACTTCTTACGTGGAAAAGTAGAAAACAAAAATGTGTTGGACTATCCACATGTGAAGCAGAACTGCTAGCTATCGCCGATGTTGCAAGAGAATTAACTTGGACTCTAAACATGTTAACTGAATTAAAATGTGAAAATTTTGTTAAGAGACCTGTAGTCTTATATAGTGATAGTCAATCAGCCATCGATTGGTTAAATAGTGGTAAGTCATCAAATAAAACTAGACATGTGAATCTGAAATTCCATTTTGTCAAAGATCTCATTGAAAATGATACTATAAAGACTAAATATGTGAATACTAATGAGATGATTTCTGATTTCTTAACCAAGGCTGTAACATTTGATAAATTGTTATTCTCATTGAAGAATATATGTTTAATGTAAATGTGCTGTTAATGTTCTGAAAAGATAAAACCCCTTTTTCGCAGGGGGAGAGTGTTGGTATATATATAAATGCTACAAAGTGTTTTTAACTTTTCACACCAGATGGTGCTAAGTGTCTGTATTTGTCCTTTTGTATGTAAATGTATATTTTCTGTAAATAAAACTCAGTTGGAATGTAGTCCTTGAACGTGTGAGACACAACAATTTTAAATCGTAGTAAGCAATGAAAAATATTTTACACACTTCAATAATAGCAAAACAAAACATGATGGTAAAATAGAAAGGAAAGTTAAAACAGAAGTAAGAAGTTAAATTCTAAAAATATAAATGAGGTATAAATCAGCTATCGATTCTAATTTATGAATCAGGACATGAAAAAAATTACTGCATGTATAAAAAATTAACCTTACCTCCATTAATTTCAACACTTCTTGACCTGTGGCTTGTCCAATCATGTGAAATATAATTCTTGACAATAATTCTTGTTAACCTAAACTGTTATTTGTATTTTTTTTAATTTAAAAAAGTTGTGTTCTCAAAATATGACAATTAAGAAAAAGATATCATCGAGAAAAAATAAATCATGCTACTTAAGAAAGTCATACCACAAATTTCTATAAAATGAATGTGCAACTATATTTGACGTACAAAATAATGCATATTTAATACATTGTTAACATGTTTTAACATCAAAAATTTCCACAATCAAAAGCTAAAATTAGTTTAAAATATTAGCTTTAGGATTTTGTGCAGAATGATAGGTGTTTTAGCTAAATTTCATTAAAAATTACTTCAAATTGATCAATTTATAAAAAAGGTATGCTATTTACAGGTAAGTTTTTGTTTCTTTTTTTGATTTGTAAGTGCTATTTTAGCATAAAAGACCAAAAAAAACCTTTACAAAATTATTTTTTCTCAAAGCTAAACACAAACATAATTAACAGTTGTTTTAAAACACCCCTGGTAAACATTGTTAAGTTTCGAAGTATTAGAATGATAATAAAAAATATTCCAGAGTTTCAGACAGAAGCATAAAAAGAAAGAATATGCAAAAAAGTAACTAAATTAAACAAAAATTGACAGAATACAGAAAAAGTGAACACCGGCAAAAGTAAATAAAACGTTTCCTTGTGCGCATGCGCATTTCTTATGAATGATTGATTCCAACGCCTAGAGTACTGCGTTGAAAGAACCACATAAAATTTGTGTTGAAATATCGTTCTTTAAAATTCAATTAAAAATCGAAATGTTAAGATAGAGACTTGAAATGAGGTTTATATGAATGAGAAAGCTTTCATCTTCCAGATGATGTAAATATTTTCTTTGTAAGATAAAAACACGAAGAGCATCGACCGTAGATGCTAAAAAGTGCATAAATTTATCGAAAAAGGGGATTTAATATTTTGATGAAAATATTAGTCTGTTTTAAATTATTTTTAAACAAATAGGTCTTGTTTGAAGGAGAAATGTCTGTAGTCTTAGATTGTAAAAAGATCAAAATTCTACGATTATTTTTTGCCGAGATATCGTAATCTGAAGTTAAAAAAAACATAAAATATCCCACAAAACATAAAATAAAAAATTTTCTAGAATAAAATTCAAAATTCGGGCTTCGAAGTGCACTTTCCCATAGTCTGCACTACCCGTGTGCCAAATTTCACGGCTGTAAGTTTCACAGATTCGCCTGGGGGCTGCCCACACACACACACACGCGCGCAAACATTCGCTTTTATTAATAAGAAAACATTTGCTTTTATTAATAAGATGTAATGCTTATTACTGTAATGTTAAAGATGGGAATACGCTTCAAAGTTTAATTGTTTACTTAAAATACCTTTTTAGATGCCACAACAGAAATTACTCGTTTTACCTTCAATGAAACTTCCGAAATGAGTTTTGTTCTGTAAGAAAGGAAAAGCTGGAGGTATTCCTAATTACAGATGGCGTTGCCCAGGATTTTAAGAATGTTTGTTAACCAAAATTAATTTAAAAATTGATCAAAGTATAAATAACATAGAAAAAATTGACATTTTCTGTTATTTATACTGTGACATAACCCATGACACGGGCTTCGCCCTTCTAGCCGGTCGGTTTAGGGACCCGCTCCCTTCAGCAATCATTGTCAGAGAATGGAAACACTAAAAAACAACGAATCAAGGTATCTAAATTTTCTGGCTACGTATTCCACTTCCTGCTAACAGTCACAGCCAGAAGAAAAATTCTCATCCTCCCTCGGCGAGAAATTTCGTTCTGTCCAACCCTCCACGAATGGGCGAAATATTCTTTCTTCGAGCCTTTCCCCCCCCCCTCCCCCTATGGGTGAAAAAAAGGTTCTTCAACCAAACCGCGCTTGAAGATTCAAGCGGGGAATTTGCGTTGACGTATTGTTCTTTAAAATTCAATTAAAAATCAAAATTTTAAGATAGAGACTTGAAATGAGGTTCATATGAATGAGAAAGCTTTCATCTTCCAGATGATGTAAATATTTTCTTTGTAAGATAAAAACACGAAGAGCATCGACCGTAGATGCATAAAAGGGCGTAAAAAATCGAAAAAGTGGTTTTAATATTTTGATGAAAATATTAGTCTGTTTTAAATTATTTTTAAACAAATGAGGTCTTGTTTGAAGGAGAAATGTCTGTAGTCTTAGTTGGTCTTAGTTGTAGACTTAGTTAGTCTGTGTTGTAGATTGTAAAAAGATCAAAATTCTACGATCATTTTTTGCCGAGATATCGTAATCTGAAGTTAAAAAAACATAAAATATCGCACAAAACATAAAATAAAAAATTTTCTAGAATAAAATTTAAAATTCGGGCTTCGAGGTGCACCTTCCCATAGTCTGCACTATCCGTGTGCCAAATTTGACGTCTGTAAGTTTCACAGATTCGCCTGAGGATCGCATACACACACGCAAACACTCTCTTTTATTAATAAAATTAATTTTTTTTGGGGGGGGCTCGTACCTTCACCCACCCTCTCTGACACCTAGAAAGGCTTTTCGGTCTTCAGATTTAACGTTCCCATGTTTGTTCCCGACACGGAGGTAATTAATGGCGTGATCGGGATTCGAACCGAGCACTCCCAGTGCGAAGCCCAACGCGCTACCACTAAGTTACCTCGGGCCTGCGTAGCTTGGGCTCATTAAGCCTCAAAACTAAACAAAGTACATGTAAATCATTCTAAGCGAAGGTGTAGACTCGCTATAATATTTACCAAGCCGGAATTTATAACGCCTTGTTCCCGCTGAAAAAGTGATGTTTTATCAACACGCGTAACTCGTTTTTCTCAGTTGCAGAAACAAGAGTTGGGCGTCTAAAATGACTGTAAATCACAGACTAAGCACCGAAGCTGACAAAAATTTGACAAGTGGGCCATTGAAGCATGATAATAGTGAATGTGCCAACAATTTCCGTCAGTGGTGCGTCTCCTCGGATCTTGCATGGACTTATCGAACGATCCTCGTATAGTATTTGTATAGAGCAGTGGTATTCAACCTGTGTTCTTCGGAAACCTGGGGTTCCGCAGTTATAATAAGGGGTCAGTCATTATAAGGGGTTCCGTGATGCGTTTTAATTATTTACTCGTACCAATGTACCGCTGGCCTGACTTTTGCGCACAAAGTGGTAGGGGCTGTCTATTGCGCATGAAGGGGGAAAAAGCATTATTGTCCAGTTCTGATTTACCTTGTAGCGCACCTCTCGATTTATTGCCTTGAGGCCGAATATAAGTTTTACAGATTAACTGCTACTAAAGGTAAACAATTGAAATTAATATTTATAAAAGTTGTTTGTGAGATGAATTACTATCTGATTTTCAAAGAAAAGGTATCTCAATTTTTCAATTTAGACATAATTTTATATCGTTTGTTTGTTGTTGTTTTTTTACTATAATACGAAAGGGTAATTAAAAAAAATGTGCTTTATCAAAATTCGGAGAAAAACCAGAAAAAAATCGTTATTTTTTTAATTCGGAACGAAAACCGAAACTCTGAATGGAAAAAAAAAATAACCATTTGATTTATAATAGAATTTTAACTTTTGTTGCAAATTACAATTACATAAAATTTAGCTCAAGTACATTTTCGACAAAAACATTTTCTATTAAAGAGAATAATTTTTTTTTTAATTTATGAATTATTGTTTATTAATTATTTTATAGGAATTTGTTTCCAAAAATATAATGGATGTTTGAAGACCGGAAAATTAATTATTTTTTTTTCCCCAATGCGGAGGCACTTGTTGTCAAACATTCGCCTATAACAGGCCGCAATTTTACTGTCCATTTTATTGTGGGGGCACCATAAAAGCGGACAGCATTACCCCCTATGAAGGAATGACACGAACGGAGGCATTTTTAGTGGCGCGACGCCAGGATTCGATCCGAGCACCCTCAGCACCGAAAACCAGCGCGCTGTACCACTGGGCCGCCACAAGCCTTTAAAAGATAATTATAATGAAGAAATTACGGAAACTGGAAATGTTTCAAATCAAACCATTTCTGAACCTTCGACTTTTGGACTTCATTTAAAAAAAAGGACATAACATCAACAAGGAAGTTCCTTCGACAGAAAAGTTATAAAATACGCACATACGATGACTCTTATTTAAACTACGGAATGGCAATGAAAATGAACCAAATGGATTGTGTGTCGAATGTGAAAAGGAAGTGACTAACATTAGTTTAAATCCAGCAAAATTACAGACATTTAAAGACGATGCATCCATAATTAAAATTTAAAAACATTGAATATTTTAAACGGAAACGGGACAAGTTTAAAAGAGGGCAGGAATTTTCAAAATATATGTTGAATGATAACAAGGCATCATTGGAAGCCTTCCTACGGCTTTAGTTATTGAATTGGTAAAGCAGGAGAAGCTTATACGATTAGAGAAAAATGAATCAAACCTTGTGCTAAAAATTTAATTATGTGTAAAATTTGGGGGAAAATTTGCAAAAGAAATTGATAGTGTGCCACTTTCTGATACAACTGTTGCTAGACGTATTAAAGATCTATCAGATTTTTGTGAGAAAGAATTAATATGTCGTTTAAAAAAATCTCCACATGGATTTACATTACAATTAGGCGAGTCTACCGATGTTGCTGGTTTGACAGTAATAATTGTTCTTGTACGTTATGTTTTCGACTCAATTGTTTACAAGGATTTACTCATGTGCACACCTCTTCCAGGTGAGACTACAGGTGAACAAATTTTTTAAACGATCAACGCCTATATGAAAAAGCATAAATTTTCTTGGGATTCATGCTTCCATATTTGCACCGATGGTGCAAAATCGTTGTTCTGATTAAATAAAGGTGCAATATCGCGAATAAAAGCAATAGCTAGTCACATTCAACATTCTCATTGTTGCCTTCATCGTCATGCTCTTGCAATTAAACGAATGCCCAATGATTTGAAAGATGTTCTTGATAATGTAGTTAAGATTGTCAATTACATCAAATCAAGAGATTTAAATTCCCGGTTATTTAAACTACTTTGTGAGGAATTATCTAGTGAACATAAGACATTACTTTTGCACACAGAGGTACGATGGCTTTCTCGTGGAAATGGCTTTCCCGTACGATGGCTTTCTCGTGGAGCCATCGGAAGAGGTAAGATGGCTTTCTCGTGGATGGCCCCAAAGCCATCTCGTGGGGATGGCTTTCTCGTGGTTCTAAATCAATTCTACGAACTGAAAGATGAAACAAGAATTTTTTTAATCTATATATATAAAACAGTTCTGACTCATTCATTCATTCATTCATTCATTCACTGACTGACTGACATACAACGCACAGACCAAACCGCTGGACCTAAAGGGCTGAAATTTTGCATGGCGATTCTTCTAATAGTGTAGGGGTGCACTAAGAAAGATTTTTCAAAAATTCTTCTTAGATTTTTTAAAATTTAATTTTTAAGCTGTTTTTTAAACTTTTTTTACGTTTGCAATTAAAATAATACATTGAGGGTTATAAAATTTATATCACGAGAAAGATCATAAAAATTCCTTCAAATTGAAATTTTTTTCGAATTTTTACCTCCATTTCCTGATTTTTAGTGAATTTTTAAAGATTAATTTTTAGAATTTAATTTATTAAATGCTGATCACGTGATTTCTTTTTCTGGTATTTTAAATAAATTTATCGTCACGTGCCAAAAAAAAAATAGACAAAAAAATATTTTTTTCTTGCTAATGCGGCAGACGATTGGACTTTATTTTGTCTATAAAAATATCCCTTACGATTTTTTTATAAATATGTTTTTTTTACATCAATTGTATACATTGATCGTCGTATTTATTATAAATATATATATATATATATATATTTTTTTTTTAATTAATTGCATACATTGACCGTTGTATTTGATTTCAATGTACTCCGTAGCGAAGCGCGGGTTTTCAGCTAGTTGAACATAACATGAACTTGCGGATAAATTAAACGACGAAAATTGGATGTAAAGTTTTGCATATCTTGCTGGCATTTTTTCTATTTTGAATGAAATGAATATTTCATTGCAAGGAATAACAACAAATATTTTGAAAGTTAATAACAAAATTGAAGCAATGATTTCGAAGCTCGATCTATGGAAAACATATGTAAATAGAAACGATTTGCAATGTCTTCAAAAACTGAATGATTTCTTGGCATCAATCTGAACAGTGCAGTTCAAAAATTGATTGTAGAACATTTATCCCATTTGCAGAAAACTTTTAGAGATTATTTTCTGTCAACTGAATTGTCATATATGTGGATTCAAAATCCATTTAAAAATTTTGATTTAGAAGAAGATAATGATCTGTCGTTAAAAGAAAAAGAACAATTGATTGAAATATCAAAAGATTACACGTTGAAGGCGAAATTTGAACCAGAAGAATTATTTAATTTTTGGTTGGATGTTTACAAAGAATATCTGGAAGTGTCTAATGGGGCTGTGAAAATGTTGATGCCATTTGTTACTACATACCTTTGCAAACGAGCTTTTCCGACATATGTTAGTACAAAAACTAAACACAGAAACGCCTTAGATGCGGAACCTCAAATTCGTTTGCAGATTCTACCATTTTTCCAGATTTGGAACAGCTCTGCAGACAGAAACAGACACAACCAAGCCATTAATTTTTTGTTAAATTCAGTTTGTTCAGTTTTGTTTGTTTCAACTTAGGACCATGGTCCTAAAAAAATTTGTTTCATTTTTCCCATGTAGCCAATAAAAACATAAATCAAAATGGTTTTATGATTTTATTAAATTTCTTAAATTGAATTATGTACTTTGTATATCAGAGCGAACCTTTACTGTTTTCAGTAAAACAGCATTAAGCATAGATACCATAATTGCAACTTTTTGCTTTGGGGTTCCAAGAAAATTTCATTTAAACTGTAGGGTTCCACAAATGTAAAAAGGTTGAAGACCACTGGTATAGAGTAACTGGGGCCGAATGTCTTATTATTCACGCTATTTACCCACAATAAAAGGATGTTATTTTTACCTAACCCTTTAAATGACGGTCAGTCTTAACTGACGGCCAACCTTTTAACTGGTGGTACCTATGACTATTTTTAATGTAGATTCTACATTAATATCACCAGAATCCATTGCTATACATGGCAACAGTGGCGTACGCAAGGGGGGGGTTAATGGGGGTTATAACCCCCCCCCATTGATTCTGATTACATATATTATTTAATTAGGTTTACGCTTTGCACTGATTGCTCTAAACTACTCTTTCATAGTAATAGTACAGTCCAATTAGCTCAAAATGGCGGCGAATCATGCATTAAATGAAGGGGTTGAGATTTTTTCAGGAATGTGTCGGGGTTGGTTCCCTGAGCAACGCCTAATAAAGTCCCCTCGATTTCAGGCGCCGAGGGGTAGGGGGTGGGGTGGGGGTCCAAAGATCACAGTTTTCGGTGTTTATCTCGAAAACGGTGAGTCGCACAGAAAATTGTCTAGACCAAAAATTAAAGCTTATAAAATTCCCTTCCAGATGGTATATCCATGTTTGTACCCAAGTGTTACCGTTTTCGAGATATGAGCCGTTGAATATGAAAAATTTTCAAAAAAAGTGGTAGCGGTTCAGGTATCTCGTCAAACTTCTTCTTCTAACTCTTTCCCCTTCCATTTCTCAGAAAACTGGTGATAGGGAAAGTTGTATAGCAAAAGATTTCCTTCAAAAATGTATATAGTTATGCTAATTTATCTTCACCAGGTAAACAGTTAGAGCGTTTTGAAGTTTAGGGGTATTTTTCAACATTTTGCTAGTAAAATGCTCGTCACTCAAGTTTCGTTTCCAAGGTCAGAAACTCTTTTAATCACTTTGTATGCTGTTTAATTAGATACGTATAGTATTCATAACCCATATAAATAATAAATTATGTATGCCTGTACGTATAATGTATATCTCATAATATACAGAAGAACACTTATAGTACAAAGGAGGAAGTAAGAAAATAAACCAAAATGTATAAAAGTTGTTCATATAATCAAAAAATGGTTATCAAAAGTAGGTTCAAACAACAGTTACTTACATTAAATATATTATATACAATTTATTTCATCAACTGCTTTCCTATATATTAAAAGCCGCCAATCTGATACTTCGGAAAATGTTTCAAACAAGTCAAAGTCTTCACTATCATTTTAGCTTCTGTAGAAAGTCTGAATTTTCACGAACTGATTTCCCATAAAGGTGGCATCCCACTATAATGCTACGATCAAAGTCACTAAGCTCCTTTGACTTACTCATCGGCTCACAAACGCATAAATATGACCTGACAAACCACTACCAATACATTTATAGCTTTTGGTTACGCATCAAATTACGCCACCTGCTAGATCCACTTCTGTAGGGGGAGTGTCCGGATACTTTTGGCTAGATAGTGTATAACGTATTATTGAATATTAATGAATTATATAAATTATTAAATTTACTTAATGGGGTCAGTACGAGCAAAGAAAAATGAAAGGTACCTGTGGTGATTGAGATCATGCTCATTTGGCGGGGCCTGGCACATGAGCAGGATCATTCGTTCCTCAGCTTCAGCAATGTCTCCTGGTGAAGCTTTGGAGTCATAAAACACTTTGGCGATGTTTGTTGTTTCATTGGCATACCACTGGATACATTGTACTAATGCTGCTTTCCTTTTAACATAAATCGCTGACGTAGTGTCACATCCTGAGAAACTATGGATGAAGAGAATATACTGGCTGAATGATAAGACCTGAAAATGTTGGGAAGAGTAGAGCCTGTCTTCTGTGTTGCCCCGTCCGGCCTTCATGAAAAACACATTCGTGTCTCGTGGGGTGAGTGCCACAAGTAAGACGAGCAGGTCTTACCTATCTACTATCACCACAGTTGAATGAGAGGTGTTTTGCCACCCACCTCTGACAATACTGCAGTCAGCATCTCCTTTGGCTGTAGTAGACTGTATACTTCTCGCACTGAAGGCCTGAACTAACATAGTAATGGGCTTGGCTTTGTTCCTTTCATTGGAAAGGAAGTTTTCCTGATAAACAGTAGCCACCATGTTCTTATTAAAGTCAATATCCACTGATGTTTTACTTGATGCTCTCCGATGTTGTTCGTCTCTTTCCGTGGAGTTCGTGTCTTCATAACCATCAAAAACCACAGCTGAACTGCTGCCGTAATGGTTGATTATGTACGATACATATTGATCGCAGATGGAGGCGAAGGTGGTGTTGGTGTTCCACTTTACTCTATAAAGCAGGAAGCCGCCATCGATTACCGTGAAACTGTTCTTCATATTGATCAGTTGATTACATTTTGGAAAAGCATCAGACAGTGCTGACTTTTTGATTTTTCAAATTATCCCCTCGGCGAATAGAGACATAGGGTATGGGGCTAACTCGTACGTTAGCAACTCCCCTACATCCCCTTCTTTCTTCCTGGTGATCAGAGTTCTTTGAAATAACATCAGAGGCTCTACCACCACTACCTCATCATTAACTTTCATCATATTGCTCATCGCAGCTAAAGGAACGACTGAGTCCTTCTTGGATTGTTTCACTTCTGAGAAATTCCTTCCAACAAAAGTGCTGATTGTGCGGGTTCCAATTTCCAAGGCCTGGTAGCAGTTGACGTTACTTGTTCCAATTACTCCCGTTGAAAGTGACATCAAACAATTACGTTCAGCAAAAGGCGGGTGATCAGCCAACCATTGAGCAAGCTTCCTTCTGTCTAGATCATCTCTGGTTATGCGTGATGCTCGAAACTCAACATGTTGTTCTTTTCTTGCAGTATGGACGCCACAAAACATCTCAAGTGAACTACATATTGCTGTAGCTGTGCGTGCTCCCCCAACCCATTTCGCCAAGACGGAATCACTAAAGCCTCGCCCACGTATTAATTCTCCGTCACTCTTCATGTCACACATGAGTGTCACCTCAATTGCCATGTCAGACCACACACCAGCCATTGGTGTTCCAATTCCGTTGACAGTGAAGTATACACGATCTATAAAATCCTGTTTAAGTTGAAGGTGGCGAGTTGTTAGTCCCAGCATGTGTTGTACATATAGATGAGTACACTTTGCATAATGAAAATGCCCGCTGTCATGGAAGTAAGGTATCATCAGTTGGGCGCATATCATATGATCTTCCCAGTTGCGCTGTGCTGCAATGAATTTTTTCCTCAAAACCTCCATTTCAAAGTACTGGACCCACAAAGCTGCTATTGGCCCATTACCTTTGAGACGTGACAATTCGTTGCTCAATTTCCACTGAATGCTGGCAAGGGAGGTATTTCTGGAAATATGTTGTGAAGTAATTTCTACTGAGGTCTGAAGTAACTGAACTACTACTTCTTTTTCATACGGTGTGATATCTAAATTTTCCAAAATGATCTGAGCTAAAGTGACACTTTTATACATTTTGGTTTGTTTTCTTACTTCCTCCTTTGTACTACAAGTGTTCTGTATATTATGAGATATACATTATACGTACTGGTATACATAATTTATTATTTATATGGGTTATGAATACTATACGTATCGAATTAAACAGCATACAAAGTGATTAAGAGAGTTTCCTTGCAAACGAAACTTGACCTTGCAAACGAAACTTGAGTGACGAGCATTTTACTAGCAAAATGTTGAAAAGTACCCCTAAACTTCAAAACGCTCTATTTACCTGGTGAAGATAAATTAGCATAACTATATACATTTTTGAAGGAAATCTTTCGCTCTACAACTTTCTCTATCACGAGTTTTCTGAGAAATGGAAGGGGAAAGAGTTAGAAGAGGAAGTTTGAAGAGATAACTGAACCGCTACCACTTATTTTGAAAATTTTTCATATTCAACAGCTCATATCTCGAAAACGGTAACACTTGGGTACAAACATGGTGTGGCGTCACTGTAAGGCTGATAAACTCTCTGAGGCATTTTGAAGAAATTTCACAACTATTGATCCATACCAAGAAAGACAGAGTTCTAATTAAAAACGAAAGCCAAATTTTTAAAACAAAACTTAACAAGTAGATTTATTTACAAAAAGAATTAAATATTAAACACTTCCGACATAATCACTTAATTTACGTGCAGATTCACAAATACACGTTCCAGGGCCCATTCTCGACCCAACAACACAGGAGCCTAGCAAAAACACGTCTATCCCGCTCGGATTTTATACAGCGTCTCTCTCTCCAATGTCTGGATTTTCAAAGGGGTGGAGGGCCCGGCAGATTATCGGCTGACAGGTATTCTTAGACTCCGAACTTTACTGCATTGCAGAACGTCAAGATAACAGCTTTAGTGGCTGCATCTGTAAGGAAAACGATTTTTAATCCCCCCACGTGTTCCGAACTGGTGGAACCGAACAACACATTCTTTGAAAAACACGCAGCTGTGTTTCAGCCCTTGTGGGGTCTCGGGGAAAAAATACTATATTTCCAGTACGCTACAATAGATATACCATTTAGAAGGGAATTTTATAAGCTTTAATTTTTGAGTTTGACAATTTTCTGTGCGACACCCTGTTTTCGACATAAACGCCGAAAACTGAATAAAGTGACCTTTGGAACCCCCCCCCCCCCCCGCGGCTCCCGAAATCGAGGGGACTTTATTAGGCGTTGTTCAGGGGACCAACCCCTAGACATTCCTGAAAAAATCTCAACACTTTCATTTAATGCGAAATGAAAACCTAATTTGACTGGACTATAACCCCCCCCCCTTTTGAAAATTTCTGCGTACGCTACTGCATGGCAATGGATAGCAATCCCCTTGCACCGAGTATATAATCCTTTGTTTTATATATATAATGATTTTTATGAAAGTATTCAATCGGTGTGTGTATTTGAATTACTTAACTAACTATACATGCTCAGCTGAGACTATCTAAAACAGAGAAGAAGGCGTAAAAATAAAAATATACCGCAGCCACCATCCATAGCTAAGAGAAATTCAGATGCATTACTTATTACCATGTTTTTATTAACTTGCTTTCTTGTTTGTTTGTGTGTGTGTTTGACCCTTAGAAATCTTACAATCGGTTTTTAACTAACTTCCCAACTAGCTGGACATTTGAAACTTTTAGAATAGCTCAGAACACGATGACAATTTGATGATTATTTTTTAATATTTTTAGCCATCTTTATGCAGAATTAAATTAATTTTCAGTCATTTTCAGTTAATTTTGTTTTTTAGACTGGTGCAGCCATCTATCGACCGGGACGGGAACGAAAAGTCAAACGCAAGTTAACTTCTAATTAACTTCATTTTCTTTCAAGTTGATGGGATAATTCATCAAAAAAGTTTTTAAAAAGCATTTATTAATACATAGAATTGTCAAGTTTATATTATTCAACAGAAAATTTAAAAACGTGGTATATAAAAATTTCTTTTTATCTTGTAATTATTATTTATCCTTTTAGTTGGTTGCTCATTTTATTGCTAATGAACCCTATTTTGTTATAAGGAAGCTCAATGGCAGATCATCACACAGGAGCAAGAAGCTCGCGCTTGAGGCCTCCGAAAGTTAACAGCTTCAATAATCTATACTAATATATAAAGAGAGAGAGGGGATTTTGTATGCGGAGGGTAATCTCCGGAACAACTGCACCTATTTGAAAGGTACATTATTCCAGATGGACATAGGCTATATATGTATATCTGATCAGTAGTAAGTTAGGGGCCTAAATGTTAAGTTGATGCTTCACTTTTACAACTTTTCCTTTGTCAACCATAGTCAAGTAACCATAGCAACACATCAAGCGATATTTTCAATTATTATCAGTAAAACATTTAACATTTGAATTTTCTTTGTCAACCTTAGTCAAGTAACCATAGCAATATCAAACTACATTTTCATTTATTATCAGTAAAACATGTAATATTTTAAAGATTCAAGTGGAGGAGGTATTGATAAATGCAAAAAGGATTTTTGAACATTTAAGGTTTTATTGAAGAAAATTACATTTGGAACTACGCTTTTTATTGGACATTTAAGGTACAAAAAGATTTACAATGTATTGGCTATCAACTGAAAATTTATTGGTATAATATTACAGAACTTTATTTAACTTATAAACTTTTTTTTGAATTATGTACAATTTTATGCACAATTTGCGTAAATCGAACTTGAATTATTGCACTTTATTCAAAAATCAGCGTGTTTCATTGAAGCTGTGAAATTTATTGATTATTTCGAATAGGCCTATGTTTGTTACTTTATAAGTGAAAAAGTATTGCTTCAATTGAGCTGAAATTTTGTATAGATATAGATGATATTTCAGATTAAAACATTGGCATATTTTTTGAAAATCTGACAACGCCGAGTACTTCAGCTAGTTACAAGATAAAAAGAACTTTTTATATACCATATTTTTAAATTTTCTGTTGAATCATATAAACGTGACAATTCTATGTATTAATAAATACTTTTAAAAAAATTTTTGATGAATTATCCCATCAACTTGAAAGAAAATGAAGTTAATTGGAAGTTAACTTGCTTTTAACTTTTCGTTCCCATCTCTGCCGATAGATGGTTGCACCAGTCTACAAAACAAAATTAACTGAAAATGAATTTAAATTCTGCTTAGAGATGTCTAAAAGTATGAAAAGAATGCATTGTCATCGTGTTCTGAGCTATTCTAGAAGTTTCAAATGTCTAGCTAGTAAGGAAGTTAGTTAAAAATCGATTGTACGATTTGGACTGGACAAACACACAAACACACAAACAAACAAGAAAGCGAGTTAATAAAAACATGTAAAATAAGAGGCACATTCTGCGAACCACTTGTAGGGTAGGGGAAACTCTTGTTCCTAGGGTTGGCTATTTTCAAATGGCAGTGTCTTTACTTATAACTAACTTACAATAATAAAAATAGTCTGTATGCATTAAGTTCTTTATCCTCTTTAAATAAAAATAACTTCAAGTATAGAAAAAAAATTGTAAGTGATATCGAAATTTTTTTAAAATTTCAAATCGCCCTAGGTACAATAACACTATTGTACCTAGGGCCAGTTATTTCCAAAAACTGAAATTGTTGTTTACAATATAAAAAAACAATTTGTATGCATTATTTCTTTCATGCACAATTTATAAAATCTTCGTAAGGAAGATATATTAACTGTAGGTAATGTCTTAAAGGAAGAAATGTTTATTATTCCACATTGTAATTCGCAAAACTGACACCAAAAGTAAGTAACAAGCATTGGCGTTCTGAGCTTCCAACCTGTTTTAGTTCAGGCAGTTTAAATACAACATCATCTCTGTTAACGTAAGTTGGTAAGTTGTATCATTCTGATACAAAAATTATCTGAATCCTTACTGAGTCGTTTCAGGTAGATACAGTATATTAATCATCAGTGAATCATCACAATCAGGTATATCAGTCTATTAATCATCACAATAATTTAATCAGGTATATGTAATAGTATATTAATCATCTGTAACGTCAACAACTTCTGCAATGTAAAAATACTTCAGTTTTCCCCCGTATAATTTCGTCAAACAGAAATCTCCCTTTGCAATTGCATTACTAGGCCTTTCATCTGCTATTGGAGAATCTACGTTGCTCGCAGACTCTGAAGAGTTCATCCTTTCAAGTGATTCCTCCGTTGTTTTATCATCACTTTCAAGTGATTCATCCGTTGTTTCATCATCACTTTCTAATGTATGGTTTTTCCTCATTGTCTTCTTAATGATTCCACATAAATCTTCTGTTTCAAACACAGATTTCGTAACTTATTTTTAACAATTACTTTTTCCAATTTTTGTGTTTCAATTTCATTTTTCGAGGGGGTATCAGTGATAATTCTACACTTGCTAGGTTTTCGTCCACCTCTTTTGGCAGTACCAGAGGCCATGGCCTTAGGTACAAGATGTTGTTGTTTTGGGCAAAATGGCTTCCATAGCCAAAGACCTGCAGAAACCAAACTTTGTTTTTATTTCATTTTTTCCTTTAATGATTACAAAAATTATCTGCTATACATTAAAACATAAGTTTGCACTTACTTTCACAAAATAAGACTTTAATTGATGTGAAAAAAATTTAGTTTTGATCATCTAATCAAGACATTCTTTTCTATTTAACTATAGCTTCTTCTTGCTTTCATTAAAAATGGCTGTTATGAATTGAAAGTGTTGTCACTCATTCCAATGAGTAAAAATGCTGTAAAATAATAATTGTTTAAATAAAGCATGGTGGCCCTAGGGTATAAGAGTTTCCCCTGCCATATTCATCTTGACAGTTTGACGTTCGCCGAACGACAAACGGCGTACTACAAGTTTTTATCCTTTAACAACCAATAAAATTTCCTTTTCGACCGGATCTAATTAACCCCCGTGTAGCAAAAATCGTAGCGCTCCAAACCAAACCATACCAAACCTTTTCAGCCGTGGGAAAATAGCTTAAATAATAAATAATATTTATCAATAGTATTTAACCAAGGGGGACTCAAAGCTAGATTGCGCTTGGGGCCCCCGAAGGATTCATCCGCCACCGATGAAGTTGTTGTCAAGTTCTGCAAAATGAATAATTTCCCAGGAAAGTAAAATCGAATATGTGCTTTTCAGTCTATAGAACGTAGCAAGTTTCCCGTAATAATTTTTAATTTATTACAGAGAAAAGTAAAATAAAAATATAACAGAAGAAAGTGGGAAAGAAATACCTCAACAGTGTCTCAACCACGAAGAAGGGGAGGGCTAAGATCAAACTCTCCCTTCACCTCCCCAATAAAAGAAGTAATTCCAGGATTAATTTTCATCCCTTATCCTCCAGACACGAAAACCTCGACTCAGAATCTGTATTCCATAATCCATGGCTGGACACTGGCAAGGGCGCTGGCATTCGGTACCAGAGTCTGTGGGTTCGAGTCCCACAGTTTGCATGGATGTTTACAGGCGTTCGGAATTGGCAGTAAGCATTAGGTCCCGGTCTGATTAGTCCTCGTGTAGCACAAAATAAAATAAATAAATAAATACATAAAGAGAAGGAAAAAAAGACCGTAGTGCTCTCAATCTCAATCAACCGTAATCCATAATTAACTGCATTTAAGATTTGTTGGTTGGTTGCTTTTGGAACGCTGCCGATACCTTTATCCATACAACAGAGCATAAACGGGGTGGTTCATCAGTCGATAGCAGACCTTTGTTGTCAAATCCACATTTTTTTTTTTTTTTTTTTTTTTTTTTTTTTTTTTTTTTTTTTTTTTTTTTTTTTTTTTTTTAATGAAGGTGGACATTTAAATAAAGAGTGCCCAGTTTTTAAAGTCTTTCTATCACTACAAATTTAAAATCGTTCCTTTTAATTATATTAAAATAAAAAAGGTTTTCGGAAATACAAGTAAAAAGTACTTCGACTGCATCTTAAAATCTTTTTTCCAATACAGTGAACGTGATTCAGAAAATGCATTTACTTATCCGTAATTAGAAGAATCCTAAGAGGAAAATTCTTTGTAGCTTAACACTGGGATTGAAAATTTGCAATGCCAACTGATCTTACGCCTGTAGGAAATTCTGTGGCATATAAGTGAAGGTTTGCACGAAAATTAGCTAAAGACAACAGCTCAAATCGACTTCCGAAAGTATTCTACTGCTTTGTCACTAACTTTGAGGATACGTTGCAATGGAAACGCCTAGTATACGCGGGGCGTTGATCTGGTGCGAAATACAGGTGGCAGAACGTTAAGAAATGCCTAAAACATGCCCTCAGAGAAATCGGTAGAAATAAATTTGGTCATTTTAAAATTATAGAGCAAATCTAAGAATCGAACTTCGTTGCTTCTTTGTTTTCAACTTCTATGTCATACTGTCCATTAACGAGAGCAAAATCTATTTACGTCCACCGACTGAATATGCGAGTTATGCGTGCTCTATCGCATTTTGTAGCTTCAGGCAAGGTGTCGCGTAATTTTCGCGATGGTTTGCTTCCATCTTTTGAAAGAACTTCATGTTTCCTGTTCTCTCTAATTCTTTTTTTTTACTGTTTTAAAGAAATAAAGAATATGGAAACATTTTTGGCCTTCAGACGGAACCACAAAATCGAAGGGAGGGAGGACTCAGTGACGTCATGAGTTGAATTGTGCTTTCGGATGTAAAACTGCCCTTTTCTATCTACTCACAGAACATCACCTCTCATTTACAGCCCGGAAAAGTGAAAGTGAGTAGCAAATATTAGTTTATCAATCTGTGCATCCAAAGAAATTAAGCTGCCTTTTAGTTATTCTAGAGAACATTTAATATTTACGAAATGGCAATATTAAAAAAGAAAAAAAAAAGAATTTTTTTAAATGAAACTATTTATGAGCAAAAAGACATGTGGCATCTCTTTTCAGCAATCTGGCATCAAATAAATGATAAAGGTCTTCACTGTTATTTGTGCTGAGAGATTTTTGTTCCTTTCACCGACAGACAACAGTGCGGTTTTAAAAAAAAAAAAAAATCCCTATAAGCACAGTATACTAAATTTTGTGTTTACTAATTAATTAAACATGGTAAAATGTGACATTTTCCATGACTTCTTGCTCTACTTTGTCAATAAAATATTGTGTCGGATGGTGGACGATTGGATAGGATGCAAGCTTGCGGTTTCGAGTTTCGCGGTAGGCAGAAGTATTTCTTGACGCTCGGAATCGGCTTCAAACGGTCGGTCCGGTCTTTTTAGTCATTGTGTAACAATAGAGGACCTTTCCGCTCCAAAGCCACCCACTCAACCTACTGCCAAATCTGCCTATTTTAATCTGTGGAAGAATATTTTATGATCACTAAATGCTAGGATGTCATTTTGAATTATAACTTCACCAAATACGAATAATTTTTAATCTGTTTTTCAGGTAACAACGATTCATCCCTGAATTCATACAAACATTCATAATTAACATTACAATTCCGGAAAAGGCAACGAGTTTCGAGAGTCAAACAAGTTTATTTTGTCAGAAGAAATTAGACTGTTGTGCCTGTTATTTTTTTAATAAATTAATAAATTTTATTTTATATTCTTTATTAAGACAAAAAAAATTATGGATAACAAAGAAAGCAGTATTGCATCTCTTGAAATACATTTAGTTAACACGTATTTCTTGTCATTTATCAAAGCTCATAATTTCTATCTCAAATATTAGTCAAAAATTCTCAGTTTTAATGTTATATTAATGCTTGTTAAAAGAATATTTAAATATTTTTACATTTGAATTATATTTTCATCTATTAAACTATAAAAGTAGTGTAAGACAAATATAAGCACGCGTCATTATTTGTTGAGTGTTATTTTCGATTAATTAAGGTGTAGAGTGTTTAAAACCTTCCTATTAACTCCTACGTATTTGCTCTCTCCGTAACAGCGAACGATGACTCATAAAATTTGCCCTTGTTTTCCAATAATTTCGACATAGCATGAAATCAACCGTTACCTTGATCTTGTGCCAAAATGTAAATGCCCTTATAAAGACGGTACAAAATATGTTTTTCAGAAGTATTTCGATAGCTACTCTTTATATCCCCGTACCGAACAAATTTTTTAGTGGGAAAAATTAAATAAAAAATACAATATTTCTGAAACAGCGGCTCGTAATATATCAAGTATTTGACAGAATTTTGGGCGAAAATACTAAAAATGACTTAGCGTTTTATGGAAAGAGTGTCGCCAAAAGTTCTGGAACTTTTTTTTTCGGTGATGAAATTTTATCCGTAGGTGTGTTCGTTTCATACTTTAAGTGCACTTACAAAGGACGAACGTAAGGCATACGGTACCGTAGATATTAATAATATTGCTCTGTATAAGATATTTATAAAAATGCAATTTTAAATAAATTATAAGATGAAGTTTTCTGAATGCCTACAACTGTGTTTAAGCATACAAAAATTGAAATGGTATAACCCTTTGCGAAATGTAAAAACATATGTTACATGTATAGCTTTTCCTTCTGCTGTGATATGTACTGACAGAAATTAATTCATTCTCAAGAAGCAGAAAAAGAGATTTATTTAAAACCTGAAACTCGTAAGCTTAAATTACAGTCTAGAAATTGGTTATCTTGGAACTAGACAACTTTTTATTACTATTATTTCCTTATCAAATAGCAGGTTAGAAAGATTTAACAAATAATATTCGAATTTTTTGCACAGGTGTTCTGAGAGTTCGGAAAAAATTTTCAGTCCCGTCTGTCTGTTTATTGGTTAAACTGTGCTTCGATTTTTCTTGAATACTTGAAACGCTAAATAACGTCAAAATAACTTTATAAAAAAACAAAACAAAGATGAGGTTTAGGGCCTGTTCACATAGAATTCGTCAGTGTCAGCGTTATTCGCATTGAAATATATTTAACCAATTACAAACCTCCAAACGATTAGTCACGAAATTGTTAAGGTCTGTGATTGGTTTAAAAATATGTCAATACGAGTAACGCTGACGCTGGCGGATTTTATGTGAACAGGTCCTTACTCGTACGAAAGAAAAACATTCTTTAACAATAATAGTAATAATTTCTTTGAAAATGTGTTACAGCGATTTACAGTTGAACCTTCTTAATATTCGTTCTGACATAACACTTTTTCCCGGTTCATACGAACTTTTTTCCGTTAATCACAGTAATGTAATTTTTTTTTTTTTATGTATTACAAAATAGCAAAAAGGATCATCTAAATAACAACAGATCTTTGGGAATTCACATAAAAATACCACATATAAAATATCGTTTTTATATAATCTGTCATTTAGAAATTGTAACGATTTACTGAATATTCTGAACTCCCGCGTCAATTATTTCTGTATTAGAAGTTCTCTTATTTCTGTAATTACTAGCCATGTTGACACTCTCTCACACAATCTGGATAATCGGGAGTTCGGTGTAAATTTCTCTCTTTGTAACACCATAGGTCTATTACTAAGGTTGATTTAAAGAGATTTACTTAGCAGAGAATTATCGAAATTGACATTAATTTTATTTTTTTTAAAAACGTGTAAAGACTGGAAGGATTATATTAAAACTCAACAAGAATTGGTCTGTATAAATTTACTGATACCCTTAAAACACTTATTTCTGTAAGGAAAAAAAATAAATTTGAGATTTTCTTTATCATAAAAAATTTGCATTTGCTAATCTGTGAATAGAAAATGCTGCGAGACAAATTCACCATCGCTTAACATGGTAACTGAAGACCTGCTATGCCAACTGATGTGCCACTTCAATCTAACATGCTGGACGATGGTCGAATGGCTAGAGCGCTGGAGTCTGCGAGTTCGAGTCCCACTCTTGGCATGGACGTTTGTAGCCGTTCGGAATCGGCTTTAAGCAGTAGGTCCTGATTTAATTAGCCCTTGTGCAACAAAAATTGATCGTAGCGAACCAAACCATCAATCTAACATAGGGTGAGGCGAAACACAAGTTCCCATTCTGCTCTTGTGACCGTCACTATGTCTCTGGGTCCGGATGTGATTTCGAAGTGATCCTTGGTGCTTTAAAGTACCAGATCACTAGAGAATGCGGGGAAAAGTCACCATCGTTATACACTGAAGAGCCAGAAAAACTGGTACACCAGCCTAATATCGTGCAGGGCCCCCGCGAGCACGCAGGAGTGCTGCAACACGACGTGGCATGGACTCGACTAATGTCTGAAGGTATCCTAGAGGCAATTCACACAACGAATCCTGCAGGGAAATCCACAAATCCATAGGAGTGCGAGGGGGTGGAGATTTCTTCTGAACAGCACGTTGCAAGACATCCCAGATATGCTCAATAATGTTCATGTCTGGGGATTTATGTGGACAAAGAAGTGTCTAAAGTCAGAAGAGTGATCCTGGAGCCACTCGGTAGCAACTCTCGACGTGTGGGATGTCGCATTGTCCTGCTGGAATTGTCCAAGTCCGTCGGAACGCACAATGGGCATGAATGGCTGTATATGATCGGACAGGAGGCACCTGTCAGAGTCGTCTCTAAACGTATCAGGGGTCCCATATCACGCGAACTGCACACGCCCCCTACCATCACAGAGGCTCCATCAGCTTGAACAGTCCCCGGTTGACATGTACGGTCCATGAATTCATGATGTTGTCTCCATACCCGTACGTGTCCATCCGCCCGATACAATTGGAAACGAGATTCATCAGACCAGGTAACGTGTTTCCAGTCATCAACAGTCCAATGGAGGTGTTGGCGGGCCCAGGCAAGGCGTATAGCTTTGTGCCGTGCAGTGAACAATGGTAAACGATTGGGACTGCGACTCCAAAAGCCCATATCAATGACTGTCCGATGAACAGTTCGCACGCTGACACTTTTTTATGCCCCAGTATTGAAATCCATAGCAATTTGAGAAAGTGTTGCACGTCTATCTCGTTTAAGGATTCTCGTCAGTCGTCGACGGTCCCGTTCATTCAAGCTGTTTTTCCGGCCGCACCGCTGTCGGAGATTTGATGTTATACCAAATACCTGATATTCACGGTACACTCGTGAAATGGTCGTGCGCGAAAATCCGAATTGTATCGTTCCCTTGGAGATGCCATGTCCCATCTCTCGTGCGCCGACTATTAACGCCACGTGCAAAGTCACATATATCGTGATAACCTGCCATTTTAGCTGCAGGAACCGATCTATCAACTTCGCCAGACACCTGTTGTTTTATATAGGCACTGCCGACCGCTTCGCGTTACACTGATTGGTTGCATATCTCCATTATTTGCATATGCAAGCCTGTACCAGTTTTTTCTCTCTCTTCAGTGTACTTGTACTGCAAAATATTTTTTGAATACCTGAGTTACATCATTTTTACTAAACTCTGAGCTTCAGAGATCGTTTAATAATAATTTATCAATAGTATTAATATATATGTTTTAAAAGAAATGTAGCATATTTTATAAGAAAGATTCAAAGTACGTCTGATAAATTTAAAGTGAATTTCATGTTATGAGCTCTTATATCATGAATTCTAAGCTTCTGCCAAATATTGATATTTTATTACAAAGTTTACTTTTAAGTCCAACTATAATTTCTTTTATTCTGTTTTATAGGGTTTCCTAGATCAGTTACTATTGTATTTGTCTTATTCTAGTACAAAAGGAAATTCTACAGGAGAGGGTGTTTTCACCGGGAAGAGTTTTAAACATCGACGCTATTCCTGGATAATTCTTTTTTAATTATTTTTAAATGAACACTGATAGCATTTGACTGTTATGCAGCTGAGCATTTATCGGTAAGTGTTATTCTCAAAATTCATAGAAAATTGCCTCTTCTCCAACTAAATACTTATGAAAGATTTTCACCAAGTTATCAATATCTACTCATAAAGCAATGTGAAAAATTGGTTGCCTAAATAAATAGTTTTAGTCCTGTAAATAAAAACAAGATGTTTCTGAAGCAGTTCTGATTTGTGACCTTTCATTGGGGACGGGGTAATGTATGATGCATTACAACGGAAAGCGGGCCCGAAAGCACTCTAGTGGTAGCGCGTTGGGATTCGGACAGAAGATGTTCAGTTCGAACCCGACAGACGCTATTGAATGCCTTCGTGTCTGCAACGGGTATAAGAACTGTAACGTCAAATACTAAGGCGGATTATTTTAAAGACAGTTTATATTACAAATATTTACATCAAGTATGTATACTGGTCTCGAGATCATATCAATTTTCTTCCGAGAGCATTACTCTCAACAGAGAGCGATCCAGACTTTCCACGAAAGGAACTTTTCACCTCTCAGCATTCCTGGCGGCTTACCCACCGGAGTCCTTTTCCGGAACCAGTCTCTTCGCTGATTTCACAAATTCTAGCTGTTGGCCCTCTCTCGATCCATCTCTCACTATCCTTTTGTCAGGCGCTCCTATATATATGCTGGTTTGGTGACGATTTCCCACGCTTTCGAGGGATACAGACGTCGGTCTGTCGAGCGGTCATCTTTCACCTTCACACGCGGTCTTTCAATTTCTATGGGTGGTTTTCCGTCCGAGAGCCAGCCTGTCTTGGTGTTTCTTCGAACTACGTAGGGATCAACGCCAGTCTCGCTCCATTGTAATCTTCGTCTCGGTAGAAAGGGCTGCTGGGCAGGGATCTTTTCCCCCTCTCTCTTATCGAGGCTACAATAGGTCACAGCTTGATACAGGGAGCTAATTTACACAGGAATGGCTCAGGGGATTACGTTTCCTGGTCTTTCCGGGTTGGTGCTCCTTCTGGGAAAATGGAATGTCTTCATTGTCAGGGCGACCCGCAACTTCTGAGAAAGGTGTTTCTCGGAAAAAGGGGAGACCGTAACGTACTACGTTACAGCACGTAAAATCCATCGGCCGGAAAGTCCTTCCATGGTGTCATCAGAGGAAGGGGGAAGGTACGAGCACTCCAGATGTCGCAACTGGGGTGTGTGTGGGGGGGGGAGCTCAGTCAAAAATGAGGTGGCACCTGGATAAGTCGGACTCAGACCCTTGTGGGGTCATTCTATATCGGAACCACATTCTTCTGCCCGCCACCATCTATGGATCTGGTGTGGCATGTTCCGACTACACCAGGTCTATAAGTCACAACAGCATAAGAGAAAATAGGATTGCAAACAAAAAGAAAAGTGTGTGTGTACGTACACACACACACACATACACACACACACACACACACACACATACATACATACATATAAATATACACTATCTGGCTAAAAGTATCCGGACACCCAGTGGTACGGACTCGGAGAGTCCTGAGGCATATATTAATATGATGTTGGTCCTCCTTTTGAATTGATGACAGCCTGCACACGCCTGGGGAGACTTTCCACCAGTTTTTGATATGTGTCCATAGGAATTGACTTCCAGGTGTCCATCACAGCTGAAGTGAGTGCTGGCAGTGAGGATGGTCGATTTGGCTGGCTACGTAATCTGCGTTCTAATTCGTCCCAAAGGTGTTCAATGGGATTTAGATTGGGGCTCTGAGAAGGCCAGACCAGTTTTTGAACACCCATTTCGTCAAGCCATGCCTGAACAAGTCTCGATGTGTGAATGGAGCAGTAATCCTGCTGGAAGAGAAATGGGCCTTCCCCGAAATATTACTCGGAGAGCAGCATTGTCCAAAATCTCCTTACATCTCAGAGTTCATGTTTTTAACCACAGGAACCAAGGAACCCAGGCCAAACCATGAAAATCACTCCCACACCATGATCGTGCCACCACCAAACTTAACAGTCGGCACAATGCAGTCACGTAAGAAGCGCTCGCCGGGCATCCGCAAAATCCAGACGTGTCCTTTGGACTGCCAGATTGTAAAGCGAGATTCATCACTCCAAAGAATATTTTTCCAAATGCCCACAGTCCAATGACGGTGAGCTTTGAATCATTGCAATCAACGCTTCGCATTCTGAGGAGTGATGTTCGGCTTGTGAGCGGCTGAACGCCATGGAATCACAGGATTTTTAACTCTCGACGAACAGTCCTGATGCTAGCACTAACGCCTGATGAACTTTGGAAATCCTGAGTGATTTCAATCAACGAGGACTTGCGATTTTGTTTCACTACCCCTTTCAGAGTTCTACGGCTGCGTTCACTAATTTTTTTCGGCCTGCCACTTCGTTTTTCTGCAGTTTCGCTGTCTCGACGTTTCCACTTCACAATTATATCACTCACAGTGGATTTTGGCTTCTGTAGAATGTCCGAAAGTTTACGAACTGATTCCCACAAAGGTGGCATCCCACTATAATGCCACGATCAAAGTCACCAAGCTCCTTTGACTTACTCATTGTCTCACAAACGCATAAATATAACCTGACAAACCATCTATTGCCCGCGGTTCATGCCCGCTTTTTAATTTTTATGCTTATGTTGATTTTTTTCTTTTTTAACCAGTTTCAGCACAGAAAATGAACGATGTCTTTCGCCATTGCTCATTGGTAATGTTATAAACAATTTTCGACTGCAACTACAGAGGCTGTTCACACATTTTTTAGACGATGTATATTGTATTCACAAAACTAAATTACATAAAATTCTTGTGTTTTAAATGTTCTATATGACATCTCTTATTCTGAACTATCTTTCGACACCGCAATTTCCAGGATAATAATGCCTTTTGAAGTGTCAGAAGAGGTATTCTATCCCATTCCTCCTGAACAGCTTTCCAGAGTCCTGTAAGGGTTTTGGAAGACGTTTGGATAATGCAGATTTTAAAAGTCCGAAAGCAGAAAAATCTATCGGTGATACATCGGGAGATTTAGTAGGGATATCAGTGAAGGGTATGTCTTTGATACCAGTTTTTTGTTCCATTTCTTATAGGAAATTTACAGTGGATTTTGATGTGTGACTGCTAGCTTTGTCCTGATGGAGTCTCACAGATTGATGGCACTGTGGGTAAAGCGATGGTATTTCATTCAGAAAAATTGGCGATAAAATATGTTCCTGATAGTATTTGGAGTTAATCTTGACATTTTTTCCACTCTCTTTATTTTTAACTTGCCATTATAAGAAAAACCAGCAACAATCATGAATCCCTTAGAAAAACTTTCTTTCGATTCTTTGAACCATGTACTTAAATTTTTTCTCCCCTTTTATGATAATAAATGGCTCTTTTTTTGTTGCAATCATTTAAATATACCCATGATTCATCTATTGTGAAAATTGTTTTCCATTTTTCTTTGGATAAGTGTTTCTCATATAGAATTCTGCAGCGTGTCCTGCGTTCGGCGATATGATTTGGAAGAAGACGATGCACATTGCGTTTTTTCGCTTTCTTAAGATTTAAATCAACGTTTATCATTTTGTTTACAATGCACACCGAGCATTTTAATGATTTTGCAACTGTCCTTTGATTAGGGGGAATTTTCTTTTAACATTAAACAACGTACCTTTGCAATAGTCGAAGATGTCCGTTTTTTCCTTGGATACTTGTTTGGAATTTTTGTCCCACTTGAGGGCTCCAATTTGACGTTTTTTTTCCTTTCTTGTTGACGATATTACCTATCGACGCTTTAGATATCACAAAACCATGACTCTCACATCGCTTTTGGATAACGGAGTATGCATATTTCTCTTCGGAAAGAGCATAAATGTAGCCTTCGAACCACTGCTTTGTTAAAAACGCCATTTTGAATAAAAACAAAACTTTCAAGCCGCAGACGATAATTTTGACTTTTAAAAACATAGTACAATTGCAATTATTTCTTTTGCAGCAAACGACTTTTTATTACTGCTTACCAAAATCGTCTAAAAAATGTGCGAACAGCCTCTGTATAAGTTAAAGCTGGCTGTCACGCTCTTTTCTCCTGTTACCAAAGTATCGACGAAGGATACTGCCCAAATATGACTGTGGCGTTGCAATGAGTATTATTATTGGTTATTTTTTAATTTGGAAGTCGAAACCAGTCGATTAATTTATTTCATACACTAATGAGAAATACCTCTGTGTAGGCCCCACTTTTCAGTGGACCTTAGGTTTTTTCACAGTGGCCTTTTCAGTGGCCTATTTTTCATAGTGGTAAGCGCGGTTCTGAATACTATAGTATTAAAATACAATTAAAGCAAGCATATATGCTTGCTTTAATTGGATTTTAATTAAGTACGCCCCAGAGATGATGATATTTAAATTGAGAAAACAAGAAGACATAATTTTTATCATGACTGAATAATGCTTTGCAATTCTTTTCCCTCAGACTTATAGCCGTGCTGAAAAATCTGCTATATTATTCTACTTGCTAGCTCTCTTTAACTTAGGAAGTTCCTGGAGTAAAATTTTATTAATATTCTGGGTACCTATGAACTTAAAACGGTAATAATAGATTTCTTGTCTTTATGCTACTTAAACTGATTGGGCTAAGATCGTAAGATAATACATTGAAAATAGTGTATTTTGGAATAAATGTTGATAAACTGTTTTTCAACATGTCAGTTTATTGACGCCTCTCAGTCTTGATAGCCATTTCTAAAAAACATGTCAAACGTGGAAGGTTTAGTATATTAACAAAATTAGTAGGAGAATATCATATAAGCGCATTGGGTTAAAGTTAATGCCACAGTTCAATCAAGGAGTTCTAGCACGGTGTAAAATATTTGCTTTGAGAGATATGAAAGATTTTTTCTCTTTTCATATTTTGGCTTGATCTTTTGCCTTAGGGCCTGTTCACATAGGAGTCCGTTGCGTTGCGTTAAGGAAAAGATTTCGTTGAGACGAAAATAAACCAATCATAGGCGTTAAAAATTTCATTGCTAATCGTTTGGAGGCATATGATTGGTTTATTTTCGTCTCAACATCATATTTTCCTTATCGCAACGCAACGGACTCCTATGTGAACAGGCCCTTATCCTCTCTCTTAAAACTATACCAGCGCTTCTTAAACTTTTCCCCTTAATGATCCCTTTTTCTCATCGAGATTTTTTCGCAACCCCAGGAAATAAAAATATAAAGATAAATATTTTCTCAAAAATAATTTATTTCTTTGGAAAATAGTAGTATATATGAAAAACAATAGTAAATAAAATAAAATATATGTCTTAGATACTCGCGGCGGGCGACAAGAATTAAATTCATATATCACAATTAAATTTTTACGACCCCAAAATTTTGCTTTGCCACCTCGTTTGAGGTCGTGACCAACAGTTTAAGAAACGCTGAACTTTACTAAGTCGAACTTCCTAAAGAACCGATTTTTTGAAGATCCGTCCCTCTTGTTTTGGAAGAACAAAAAAAAGTACTCTAGAAAACAAGCTTTAATCGAAAATAGAAAAGGAACCGACGTCATCACAAAGAATGGTTAGTCTTCAAATTTCGGGTGATAGAACGAATTAATTAAACTTGTATACAGGATAAAGTAATTCAAATGCTTAGATTAGTGATACTGATACAACAAAAGTACATAGGACAGAAATTTTATTGAAGGGTGATCAGTTTAATACTGTGTTAATATACTTATGCTCTTTCAAGAGTAAAACACAAGGTATAGCAAAAATGGATTTGGTGTATTCATTTATTACTATGCGTTTAACATCCTCTAGTAGCAGGCAGAGACCATTTTAATTCTCGTCGTAATAGGTCGTTCGTTTAACTTTCTCTCAGATGTCAAACATGTTAAAAAAGAACAGCTATTTTCTCTAAAATTACATAAGAATTTTTTCCTCTTCATTAACAGCAACTTATTTGTCTTACTACCTGTTTGGTATTAACTGCTGAGTAAATTTTTAACGTCACGAAACGTCACAGCAAATGCATGCATTACGTCATTCGTGCGGCTTTTCGCGAATTCGTACTGCAGCAGCTGCAGTCCTTTAACTGGCTGACTGTTTAGTCTGTCAGGCCCCAGCGCTACGGAGGTAACTATTTTATTAAATAAACTTCGTATGTAGGTAATTTTCATGTGCTATTAATGTATCTTTTGGCTTTCTATGGTTGTAGAATGAATTAATCATTACCATCATTCCTTTGGGAGAATTATATAACGGAAAATGTTTATAAGTAAATGTAAGCCTCATTAATTGCAGGATTTATTAGTGTATCTCACACGAAGTATAATCTTTCAATATTGGTCAAATTGATTGATTTGAAAACTCTTTGATTAGTTCTCATTGAATGTGGAATCATCAGTTTCAGTATGAAGGTCAGAAGACACACTCGTGCGTGCTAGCCATGCTACACAGATTGTGAAATTAATATTACGGATGAATGGGTGTTATTCTTCCCGTTAATGAGCATTTCTGAAATATCCTTAATTTAATGCTATTTTATGTTAAAATTTGATTTAAATCATTTTAGAACTCTTTTATTTAAAGCACATATGAGATGGTTTTTTCTCTCTGGATACCCAACATGCGTAGGTCTTGTTTTTGTTGTATGCAGTTTAAGAAGTGTTTATATTAGTAAAAAGTCGTACACTTTTACTGAAAGCATTTATTTCTTGATTATTATTGAAATAAACTGATTTTGTAAATTCATTCTTTTATCCCTAAATCAGTATAAAGTTCTTTAACAGCCATTAATGACTTTATTGCAGTTTTCTCTCCTAAACAAATTTTTTAACTCTTTAGATTGTCTATGTTATAACTGTCCTTGTCTTTTGTGTTGAAGTTAAATTTAGTGGGGAAGTTTTTCAATTATTAAATGTTTTTGGGGCTGTTTATTATTGTGACAGTATTGATTGTTTGTTCACTTTAAAATTTTCTTTTTGCGAATGTATTATTTCCATTCTATCATATGTGATTACAAAATGTTATGCTGTCTTTTAAATGGTTTTATAATTCATTAATATAAAATGTTGAATGTGTAATAATGTGTAAGATTACTTTGATTTTAAGTAAGCTATTTTTCAAAGTTCTAACCCATGTTTTTATTCATTGGTTCATTGGTTGAAAATTTTGGTCTGAAAGTTGTGAAAGATGTTGGTGTCTGAATGGAGTTTATACTTGTTTGAAACGCTGAAATTTTTTCTTTCTGCGAATAGAAATAAGTTCATATTGGCTTTCAAACCTAAATGCTTATACTAAAATATTTTTTGTAATTTCATTGATTTAATTTTCTGTTTTAAGATAGAAACTTAATGTCATATTCAGGCTTTAGAATAATACGTTAATTTTGGAAAAAAAACTTTAAGTTTAATACTCATGTAAAAGGAATTATTTCTTACAAAATGTATTCTTTTGGACTGTTCATTGAAAGCTTTCAGAAAAAAAAGCATGAACAAAGTTAAAGCTTCATAAATATCATTTTGCTGTCTTATGTACATTTGAACTTGAGTATTATCTTTTTGTATAAATATATAAGCATGACCAAAAAATTTGTAACTCAGAATGAATTTACATAAATTGATAATCAACTGCTGTCTGACTAGGAATTTCCCCAAATGTTGTAACAACTACATTCTGATTGATCCCTATGAAATATCTCTTAACCCTCTACAGATGAAAGAAATTTGCAACCCTACTTACTCACATCTATACTTGGAGTCATACTTATGTCATGTTGCATACTTTTTTGTCATCTGAAACAGGTGTTAAATATTTTCAGTTTCATGATATTCTATGTGATCAGAATAATTTATTTTATTTAATGAGGTTTATAGAATTGTTTTTTCCAATGAGATTTTAGATCCAATATTGAATATTAAATTAAAGTAATGACTAAAATCACAATCATTTGACATTATTGATTGTATATGATAGTGTGAAATATAATCCTTCTTATTTACTTAGAAAGCATAAGGAAAGGGAATTATAAGAATTTTGTTATGTGGGTTATTTTATGAAAATATATACCATTTTAAAAATGTATTACAGCTTGTGAATGTGGTTAAATTATTGCATGAAAAGTTCTTTAATAGCCTGTCCCAAGTTAGACAGAGGGTTGTAGAGGGGGGAGGGGTCATAGTTTGTTCTTGTAAAAAGTGATGTTCTTGTTTAAAAAATGAGATATCAATCTAAATTTGTAGGTGTTGTAAAAGATATGAATTTTGTACGTATTTGAAAAATTTTTAATTTCAAAGCATTTTTTTCTGTTGCTATCTTAACTTTATAATAAATTATACATACTTTTAATTACCAATAGCTTTTTTCGAAATTGATATGGGTAAATATGCATAAGTTTGTCTCTTTATTTGTTTATACTAAATAAGATTTCTAGTCATATAAAACATATTTCATCTGTTATTGCTCAAATTTTTTATTTATCATTGTTTGTACGATTTCAAATGTATAGAGAGTTTTACTCTTTTTAAGCACTGTTTAGCCTACCACCTTTACTGCAGTTCATTGATACTGTTTGATAATTTCTAAATTTTTTTCTGAATAGGTATATCGTAATTACTAGTTGTGTACATTAAAATCCTTGAAGGGATCTCTTTATAGTGCTTGTATATTTTTTTCTGAATTAAATTCCTGTTAGGGTTTTGCTGATGAATAAATGCTCATTTTTGTTTTTATGGTTAATCTCATCACATGTTAACTGTAAAAAGGGGTTTATAAGTTTATGAACTTCAAACAGTAAAACTTATTAGTTCTGGTTTCAAGGGAGGAGGTTATAAAGATTAATTATAAATACTGTTTTAAAAAAATGCTTAATTCATGAGAAAATGATAGTTAGGAGGTTAAATATTTGGAAATTTTTTGCATATGTATATTGGTGTAGCTGCTGGCTGATGAAGCCTTCTATCAACAGCATATTACTTGTAATTGCTGATATTTAAGACTTCAGTAATAAAGGATAAAAGACTCTGATTTAAGAAAACTAGCAAAACTTACTTCCATATAAAGGGGAATTTTGATTTGAGTTGTCTAAATAAATAGAATTAACCGTATAATTTATTTTTTCTCAAATTTTTTTTTTTTCTTTATTCAGTGTAGCACTGCGTCATGAGCAACACGAGTGTGGCTATCAGTATGGTGTCGTCCTCTTCTGACACAGCCAGGCATATATGCAGAATCAGTGTCTCAAGCTGCAAGGAAGTGGAAGCTCTTGCGAGGCTGGATTGGCCTCTACAACAAATGAAGCCAGCGGACATCCAGAGGCTGCCAGAACTCTTCAGCCCTGTTGTAGCCAGGCACTAGTCGATAAACATAGAAGAGTGAGAGCCTTTTTAGATGTATTAATATCTATACAATAGCTTTGAATAGATGTTATGCAAACAAAGCTGAATAAAATCAATGTTGGGTAAATAAAATTTAGAACACTTTCAACAATGAATATTATGTATTGAATGAACTTTTTTAATAGTTGTAAATATCTTTCTTTTTTTAAAAAATATTTCATATGGTATATATTATGAATACCGTATTTTTTGAACCATAAGACTCACCTTTTTGCATAAAAAGACTTAAAATTGGGGTGCATCTTATAGTCGGAAGGTAACATTAAAATAAAATTAATATTTTAATATATTGTACATATGTTTTTATCTGTATTAAGTAAAAAGTTGAAAATATCTTTATATGCCTAACAAAATACATAATATTCTTTTCTTTAAAATTCTCCCATAAATTTGAGATGTCTAATTGTCTGAAAAATACAGTAATTTTTTTTTTCGCTGAAGGAAATTGTTCTTTTTCTTTAGGCTTCACATGTAAATCGAATTAGGGGATTATTTCTAGAAGATCACATATTTCGGCTGTCTCTTTTATTGGCTCCTAAAATGGTCACTCAGGCAATCATGGAAGGTGGATTGTCCAATACTGCAAATGCTGCTGGAGACAGTGAGCAGTCTGAGCTTCTAGCACTTACAGTCGGTTGCCGAGATGAAGAATGTCTTCGCAGTCCTGATTCTGCAGCATGTATTCTTCCTTCAGATGCAATTAATGGTAACTTGTTGGCAGGTACAGTCAATGAGACTTATGATGGAAGTATCAAAGATGGTTCAGTTGACCTGAATGATGACAAAGATCATAGTGATATAATTTTAACCATAAATGATGATCCTACCAAAAGTGAGGATACTCAGTCTACTGAATCTTTACAAGCTTTGATTTTTCAACTGTTTATTCCATTTCTCATTGCTGGTTGTGGTACAGTTGCTGCAGGGATTGTTCTCGACATTGTTCAGGTAATTTTTAATATTATGAGTACAGTATTTTTTCCCCCTTTCATCAATGTACTATTTAAAGTATTGAAAATTAAGTCAAATCTTTCCAAGGGTTAAACTTAATTTTTAAATATTTGCTTTTTATGCTATATACTTATCTACTGACATGTCATAAATTTGTTTTCTAGCTATTGTTAAAATATAACAAATGTATACATTTTCTGTTAATTTATAGGTTGGAATTTGTACCTGCCCCCCCCCCCTCTCTCTATATATATATGCTGTGCTTCTTTTGTCATGTTTACAACTTCAAAAGAAATTTATTGTTTAGCAAGTTAAGGTCATTTTTTCCATTTTAGAACTTATTGGAGAAATTTGATAAAATAAATTTGTTAATTCTAATTCTATTTGATTTGGAAAACTAAACAAAATTTTAAAATTATGTGAAATATTAAAAAAAATTTTGTAAAAATTTTATATTACTAGGGGCTTCACCCCTAGGTTCGCTGCGCTCGCTCCTCTGGTGAATCAAGTGAATGAATGTCTCAATAGTTGTTTACAGCGATTGAGTCATTCATTTGTTTACAGTTGAAGCTTCCCCCCCCCTCCCGGCGAAATGGATGAAGCCTGCCTATGGGTGAAAAATTGGATCTTCTTTCATGTCCTTCTGCAAAAGAAGCGAATGAGAAGATTTTTTTGAAGTATTTCTTTAAAATTCAATTAAAAATCGAAATTTTAAGATAGACTTGAAATGAAGTTTATATGAATGAGAAAGCTTTCATCTTCCAGTTGATAGAAATATTTTCTTTGTAACATAAGTCTGAGAGCATCGAATTTATATATCTCGAAACGCATAAATTTTTCCAAAAAGTGGGTTTTCAATTTTAATAAAAATATCAGTCTGTTTTAAATTATTTTTAAACAAATGAGGTCTTGTTTGAAGGAGAAATGTCTGTAGTCTTAGATTGTAAAAAAAAGAAAAATTCTAAGATTCTTTTTTGGCGAGTTATCGTAATCTGAACATGAAAAAGTCAATATTTTCCCACAAAACATAAAATAAAAAAAAAACTTAGTCCGAATATGAGACATGTCTTACTTTCTTCCCCACATTGTTCTGCATCGATTGGTATCGGTCTCGACGCCATACCCCCAGCGGTTTTGGAGGAGATAGCGTGACAAGCTTTTGACAGCAGCAGCGCCAGTTACTTTTTTTTAGAATAGAGAGAAACTCCAAATTTGACTCATGCCTTAAGGAGGTTCAATGTCTTGATTTCTTTCTTTGCTGTATGCATCTATTACTGAATGATGTCTGGAAAGCAACAGAGATTCGACCTATTTTGTTGGATTGAACAAACCTAGAGGATGCCCAACAATTTGAACAAGTTTATTATAAAATTAGAAGGGATATTACCTTGGCTTCATCAGCCTAAATTATTAGTTTCAATTTTTGTTTTTTTATTTCTGTTACAAGGTGAAGGCAGCATTTGTTAAATTCTGAGATATTACAATTAGCTAAATTTAAAATGCCTTCATTTTCTTTTATTATAAAAATGGCTATTATATAATTTTGTTAGAAAGCAGTACAATATCTGTTTAAAGCTTCTGATTATAAATGTGATTAGTACTTCATGTAATTATATTACTCTATTAAGGAAGGAAATTCTGAAGAAAAATCATTAACAGGTGTTAAAGCCATTACGATATACTTTTTTTTAACTTTGTTAGGCATTGTCTTTACAATGTATTTGTTAGTAAACTTAACTGGTTCAAAGAAATGGTACATCTAATGTGGTTTATCTTTGATGAAAATGAAGCCATCTTGAATTTCGCAACATTCCAGATACTCAAAAGGAAAAGCATTACTCCACTAATGAATATTAGCCAAAATCTGGTATTGTTTCAAAATTCATGTTTAAATGACTGTTTTTGGTGACTTAAAGAGCATAGTGTAAATAACAATGTTCAAATGACTATTCAACATATCATTCGTTACTGTTGATGCTTATTCCATCTGATCTACACCCAGGTAGATCAGATCCATGAGTTCATGCATCCTTGTAAAATCCAAAACCAGCATATCCTCTGCATAAAATCCAATTGACTTCTATTTCTTCCTGTTATTGAAGCATGCGGTTTCTGCTAAATGGTTCATCCAGTTTAGTATAGCAAAGTTAGGTTGTTTTGCCTTGTCTACACAATGGGTTAACAACATTAAAAGGAAATAATTTTTAATTTCTAGAACTAGTATTCTAGAGTATTACATATATAAAAATCTATAAACAGCTTAGAAGTATCTTGGTAGACTTAAAAGTATTATGGGTATATTCTCATTTATTACCTCTTTTTTGATTGAAAGTTCCAAATATATTCATTAATGTGAGTTAAAAAGTTTTATAATGAAATATTTCATCAATATTATGCAAGACATCTCTTTGGTGTTTCTTAACAATGGATACTTTAAGAGATTGAGCTTTAGTGTTGGCAGGTTCAAGTTCAAATAAAAAATCAATAAAGCTTTAGATAAGCTCATACCTGGGCATAGGCTGTTTGGAATTTAAAACGAAACCTAATCTAAATACCAATTTACTGTCAATTTTTAAATTTAATTAGTTATAGGCATGGTAACTTTTTGAATTGTGAACTGTACTAGCAAAGTGCCTATATGTTGTGTATTCTTTATTAAATAATACTTTCATATGAAAAATATGGTATGTTTGGTTCTTATACCTGCAGTTTGGGTATTAAATCATGTTCTTTACTTTTTGAATTTTTTTTATCTGTCACAGGCTTCAGTCGCTGAAATGAGTATTTATAGTTCATACAGTGGCTCCCAAAAGTGTTAGTACACTTACAATTTTCAATGAAAAGGGGGTCTATCCATTAAAATGAATATTTCAGAATGGGTATTTAATAATATCTATAATCTATTCTTAACAAAACATGAAATATTTTAAAAACATAGTAAAACTTAATTTTTAAGAAACCAATAATCAAAAAGTAACAAATACTTTCTCACAAAAGTCATCGTACATTTGTAAAAAATCTCTACATATTAGTAAATATTCTAATTTTTCGTTAAATTAATATTTAGCAGAATATCCTTTAGCATCCACAACAGCTTTTAAATGTCTCAGAATAGATTGCACTAGTTCTTTTGTAATTTCTGCATCAATGTTCGTTCTTCCATCATAATTGTTTTTAGTTCACTTTTCGTGTGAATGTCGTGTTTTCGTACTCAAACCTCCAGTTCTCTCCAAATATGGTCTATTGGGTCTAAATCTGGTGATTGATGTGGTGTTTTCAAAACTTGTGGACAATTATAGACACCAGAGGCGAACGTTGAAAGCCATGTGCTTAGGATCGTTGATAAAAAACAGTTGTTTCCAATACCCAAATTTTGGGCTAATAATTTTAAATTGCCTCTTAAAATATTTACATAAACAGGATGATTCATTATGACATCAATAAATACCAAATTTCCTAGTCCTGATGCTGACATGCACCCTCACACAAGGACACCTCCACCGCCATGCTTAACTGTTCCTACTAAATTCTTGGGATTAAGTTCCTAATTTTTTCTTCTCCATATAATTATATGCCCATCGGAACCCAAAAACATTAAACTTGCTTTCATCGGCAAATAAGACATTATTCTAGACATTATTCGTTTGGGGCTTATTTATTATTGATAGTGCGAAGGAAAGCCTAAGCTTTCTGTTTTTCTCACTCACAAAAAATTTTCTATGGGCAGAACACCCATGTAATCCAGCTGCTCTGAGAACTCGTCGAACAGTTTCAGGTGAAATTGAAGTTGAAAATGTTTCATTAAATTCTGAAGAAACTTTTACAGCACTCAAACGAGGATTTTTCACAAATTTTCTAATAAATCTCTGATCACATTTTGTTAACTTTGCCGAACGACCTTTTCTTTCCTTGTTTTCGATCTAATTTTCTTCTTTAAAGTGTTTTATCACATACTGCACAGTAGAATGGGATAAATTAAGTAATTTAACAATAATCCAAATTGATTTACCACTAATATGATGAAAAATAATGAATTTTCGAATGCTGTTGTTTCTTTACGACTACGAGCCATTTTTAAATAAATAGAATATTACAGAGTAGGTAAGCAAAAATTAAAGTCAAACGATATTTTAAAAGCCACCACAATTCAAAAATAAAAATATAGCGACAGACGATAATTTTAATTATGAATTTATCTGAAAATATTTCAGTGTACGATGATTTTTGTGAGAAAGTTTTTGTTACTTTTTGATTACTGGTTTCTTAAAAATAAAGTTTTACTATGTTTTCAAAATATTTCATGTAGTTTTGTTAAGAATAGATTATAGATCTTATTATTAAATATCCATTCTGAAATATTCATTTTAATTAACGGATAGACCCCTATTTCATTGAAAATCGTAAGTTTACGAACACTTTTAGGAGCCACTGTATATATTTGTTATATTTGTGTTATAGTTCATATAAATTTGTGCCATATTTAGAAAACTATTGTTAAGCCACCCTTGGAAGATATTAGCTGTAGTGTGTACTATGCTGAACATAGGGGAAAATACTATAATGTAAAACATTAATGCATAGACATTCCTATGTTGAATGAACTTCATAATATATATCTTCTTACACTTCTGTTAAAACAAAGTATTTATAAAATAAGTTTTTTTTTTTTATTATCCATTGCCTTTAGACTTGGCCAGTCTTTGAAAATGTTACCCAACTTTTCATCCTTGTTCCTGCTCTTCTGGGCTTGAAGGGTAACTTAGAAATGACTCTAGCTGCTAGAATCTCTACTCAGGTATATAATATAATTTTTTCAAATATAGTGGTCATTCTTGTTATAAACCTATAAAATTTTGTACAGTTCTAGAAATTAAAAATTATTTCCTTTTAAACTATTAACTTTGAATTCTTTGGTTTCAGGCCAATTTAGGGCAACTGGACAGCGTTAGAGAACAGTGGAAAATGACATACGGCAATATGGCTCTAGTCCAGGTAAGTTTTACAAAGTTTTATCTATAATTAATATATCTGAAAGTTATAAAAGTATCTCAGACTTTCTGTTTAGTAGCTCTCAAGATAGTTGCTTCAAATAATAAAAAAAAATTATTAAAATTTTAAATGGAGTTGTACCCAGTATTTTAAGATAGAAAAATATTAGTTTTAATTTTTTTATAATAAAAATTGTTAAAACCAAGGTTTGCTACTTTGAAAAGCTTATTCTTTTTCTCAGTTCTTTTTCAATAAGCTTAATGCAGTAGTTTTGAACGTCATCTGTAAGAAATAATTTCAAGGAACATTTTTAAGATAAATAAGGTTAAATAAGTTTTTTTAATTTTTCTTAGTATTGTGGATCATGCAAACTTTTTGTCACTTTTTATAATCCATAAGATTACATTATTGTCAGTTTAAGTATTGTAATAATTTTATTTGAATTACTGAACTCTTTTCAAAAACAGTAAAACAGAAGATACTGCAATCTAAGGTATTGTAGAGGATTTTTGAATTGTTTAGATTTTCATGTTAGAAATAGGTAATTTAAAAAATATATATTTAGTCTAAACTATTTGGAAATTGTTAGTTTTGTAGAAAACATTCTTTTTCCTTTATCATATTTTTTTTTCATCACTAGCTATTGGTTAGTGAAATGTCTTAAACTTGATTTTGATTTTAGTGTCAAGCAACTATAGTGGCTTTCCTGGCTTCTGTGTTTGCAATTATAGTAGATGTTGTTCAGGAACGTAATTTTGATGTTCATCATGCTACACTGCTTTGTGCCAGTAGTTTAATTACTGCAGCTATTGCAAGTTTAGTTTTAGGTAGGTAAAATTTTAATAAATTATAACATGTTTTAGTCTGATACGTTCAAACTAATTGGCTTATTGTGAGAAAGTATTGGTATTGAGTTAAGGTTTCAAAAAATATTTTAATGCATTGTAAAAACTTGAAATTTTAAGTTTTAAATTTCAATAAGCATTAGGATTATTCAGCAAAGACTTAAAATAAAATCTGTTGCCTGTAGCATGTTAAAGATATGTTGCTTGAAAAAAAACCACCCACTTGTAATAAGATTGTGATTTAGTCATGTTTAAAGAGAATTTTCTAATAACAGAATGTATCTTGTTTTTATTATTTTTAAAGAATTTCTTTGTACAGAATGTAATGTTTAAAATTAAAGATTTATATTCAAGACACTATCTACAAAACTTCTTTTCTAAATTTCAGATAAATCTCTTCATCTGTGTTGTCAATAATTAACTTATTTTTTTTGAGGGGATTCCTTTATTAGAATTGAGTCATTCTCCTGGTTTGATTCTTTCAGTGTTTTATTATACTGTTGAACCATTTTTTTATACCTCACACATATAAAATAATTAGCGCAAAACTATTAATTACTTTTGTGTTATGGTTTTATATAATCTTCCCCCACCCCCCAGTCCTTCATTTTCTGTTATGTTCAATATGAATAGATAGAAAGGGGAGATCTGTTAACAGGGTTGGATGCTGTAGGGGGTTCCAGGATGCAACCCTCCCCTTAATAAGGTTTTGCTGAAACTAGGATATCTTTGTAATACCTACTTTTCCTCCTTTGACATAGTTTTACTGTACTCTTAAAACTTGTATATTGTTATATAGTTCAAGAATTATTTAAAGTATAGGTAATATCTTAAATTATGTCTGTTTAAAGTGAATTGTAGCAAATTTATAATTTTTTCATTTAAATATTGTTCTTTTTAGAGACTATATTTCTGAATATTTATATTTTTAAAATGGTTTAATTCATAGGTTTTATTACTGTTGGTGTTGTTCTTATGTCTCGCAAATTGCACATTAATCCTGATAATGTTGCTACACCTATTGCTGCTTCTTTGGGTGATGTCACTACTCTAGGTCTTTTAGCATCCATTAGCAGCCTTCTGTATGGAATTGTTTGTAAGTAAATTTAATGTGAATGTACATGAAAATTTTAGGAATTTTTTAACTGTGAATTAAAATGAAATCTAAATATGACTTTCAAAAATCTAGATTTGCAATCTATTAAAACAATGTATATTCTAGGATTTCCTAAAAATGAATAATTTGTTTTTATCAAGCTAAAAATGTTATAGTAAAATTGAAATTCAGCAAAAGTTGATAGTGAGTACATTGATAAGGTTATACTTGCATATTATAAATTATGGGAATTCGGACAATTTCAAAGGACAAACAAGAATATTTTGCATTTAGAACTGAACTGTTTAAAACTATTATTTTTCTGTTATGTTTCAAAATAATTCTATTTACCTTTATCATGTAACTTTCATATAAACTTTGATTTCATACATGATTTATGCATAGACTATGGTGCAACCAATACAAAAATCATTTCTTTTGTAGGTTTAATGTTAAAATTGATACCTTGCTTGTTAGATGAAACTTATTCCCCCCCCCCCCTACAAAAACACCCCTATGTTGTAAATTATTGTATATGAATGCATGCATAATCTTAGAACCCATATCCCATAACATAGCATGGTAAGGGGAACCATACATAGATGGTGTTAAAGGTCCATGTTGAGGGTCAAGTTACTATGGGGCTCTTTATTATGTAGTCATAATATTTATGAAAAATGCTATACTTAAGGGTGCCTATATGAGACTAGCTGAATACCTGTGCTTCACTGCGAAGTACATTCATATTAAATACAATGGTCAATGTATGCAATTAATGCTAAAGAAATATATATATTTATAAAAAAATCATGATGGATATTTTTATAGACAAAATAATGTAGAAGAAAATATTCAAATTAAATACAACGGTCAAAGTATACAATTAATTTGTACCTTTAATATCATAAAACATACTATTTTGAATTAAATTCTTAAACTTCCATCTCAATTAGTCTAGTGATTAAATTTGATCTTTTACTGTACTTTAATATTATTTTTTGTCAATTTATTTCATTTTTAGGCATGTGACGCAAAATTAATTTAAAGTATCATAAAAAGAAAAATCATGTGATCAGCATTTAATAAATTAAATTCTAAAAATTAATCTTTAAAAATTCACCAAAAATCAGAAACTGGAGGTAAAGATTCAAAAAATAATTTTAAAGGAATTTTTGTGATCTTTCTTGTGATATAAATTTTATAACCCTGAAATTATTTTAAATGCAAACTTTAAAAAATGTTACAAAAACAGCTTAAAAATTTAATTTAAGAAAAATCTAAGAAAAAGTTTCAAAAATCTTTCATAGTGCACCCCTACAGTATAAGAGGAATCACCATGCAACATTTCAGTCCTTTAGGTCCAATGGTTTGGTCTGTGCGTTATCTGTCAGTCAGTTATGGAACTGTTATATATATATTATATATAGATATATAAGCCTGATTCTTTTCATATTTAGCTGAAGATAAATGCTAACAATAAATCCTTTGCTACTCTTAGCCTTTGTTATGATAAATATACTGTAAAATTGACAAAGGAAACATTTAACACTTACTAATACCTCATGCTGAACTTAGTTTTTGAAATTTTTTTTTGTCAAAATAAAAAATGATAGGCTGAAGTTGTGGGGCATGAAGAGGGCAGGGAAGTGTTTATACCATCTGAGATAACAAACCTGTCCTGATTTGATCCAGTTAAAGTCAGCTGTATAGATTTTTTGCTTGCCTTGTGCCAAATTTGTTTGTAATCAAGTAGGGTTATGTTATGTCAAAACAGGTGTTATTCACATTTCATATTTCCTTTTCAAGTTTTTGTGTGTAAAGTTTGTGCATAATTCTTTAAGCATTCCTTCAAAACATACATTTATGTACAGAGACTCTTAGCTAAACATTTAGCTAAGAGTCTCTGTATATAAATGCATGAGTTTATGATTGGAAGTGTAGAAAGATTTCTAGCATAGATGTTCTAATTTGTTTTCAGTTTTTACTTTTGATTGAAAAGAAAAAAATTGAGATCTAGATGCATGGGGGGGGGGGGGAATTGAGTGAAAACTTCTTGTAAAATTATTCATCATAAGATTTATTGTTATGTAATTACTTGTGGGATATTCTGCAGGTTTCCTGAATTCATGAAAGCCTTTTTAATGCTTGACTGTGTTTTTAAGAAAAAATTAAGTTTTCAAAATGCAGGATCATTTTCCTTCTGAATATTCTAAAATACTCAGTTTTATGGATACAATTAATTGCTACTTTTTTTTAAACCAAGAAAACATGGGTCAAGATAGTGAAAGTCTTAAATCTGGAAGTTGTTTTGCAACTAGGACCTAATTTGCTGATGCAGCATGGTTCCCATGCTCAAGGGTAGTTTGCATGCATGTATATCCTCTATAAATGAAAAGTATATCTATAAAGTGGTAAGAATCCTTATGGGAATTCATAAGAACTTAGATTTAAAAAATCTCCAAGTGGGATGACTGACTTATTGAAAATGTGTAGATTGTTTCAAAGTAAAAGAAAGTGTTAATTGTTTAATGATAAAAGTTGCTTACGATTTAACACATCTAATTAACTAAGAACGTTAGAATTCAATGTTAGTTTTTAATTTGTTTTATTCACCAAATTGATGTTAAAAAAATAATCAAATCTAAAATTTAAGTTTTGATTACATTGTTATGATTCTCATCTTGTAATCATCTTTTCTTTTGCTTCATTTTCAACATATAATCATTAACTCATGAAAATTTTTTCTTCTAGTAACCAATAACTGGGTTGCCCCTTTACTTATTGTGTGTTTTTTGCTCCTTATCCCCTTGTGGATTGTTATTTCAAAAAGAAATAAATATACAAAACAAGTTTTATATACTGGTTGGTTACCAGTCATCAGTGCTGTTTTTATTTCAAGGTGAGGAATTAACTCTTATTAATTTATTCATATTCCCTTTTGAGCAAAATTTACTTATTTTAAAATATATCGCTAATTTACTTATTTATATTTTTTTACATGCTATGCTTCATGCTTGTTGAGATGTATTTTTGATTCATGAAGTTAAATAATAAAAATACATTTTCACAAGTGATAGTTATAAAATGTTTTTATACCATATTGTTTTTAGTATGAGGGCTTTTTAAAATTAAGGATTTTTGGGGTGGTGTACAGAAAGCAGGTGCTCTAATATGATTATTTGTTTATTACCAAACCATAGTAAATTTGCTCTGAAAATGAGTTTTATATTTCATGTGTGAGAAACACTTTGATTATCTTAATATTTATGCTAGGTTATTCCTTTTTACAAATTTTTATTTTAATTCAGAAACACTAGTAAAATTACTCTTAGTTGACATTTTCAAATTTGTATATGAGCATAACATGTGTAATACTTCCTTAAACAAGCATTTTCATATTTGAAAATTATTAAAAATGCATTTAAAAATGCATTTTCTTGCTCCAAAAAGTAATAAAAAGCTTGGCTTAGCTTTCTGCTCTGTATGTTTTATTCAGAGCCCCCCCCCCCCCAAAAAAAAAAAAAAAATCAAAATACTGTGATCATACAGAAACCTTTGGCTAAATTTTTGTGTAGATGTTTTTGAGTGGATTCTGAAGAGCTTTAAGAAATCTAATTTCCATCTACATAAATAATTGTGGATTGTATTTACTATAACAGTCTTCAAAGAGTGCTTTATTCTGCCTGCTAGACTTTTAAGATTCCTAATTGATGTAATTGCTTCACATTGAGTATATTAATGCCTTATTTATTCTTTTTAAAAACCATGTTAACTTGTTATCAGTTTTATTGAAAGGTTTTCTTAAATTGTTTTACTTATCATATATAATTCTTCAGTATTGTTAAAAAATAAAATGAAAGTAAAAAAATTCTGTTAATTGATTTTCATTCTGTAAATTTAACTTCCATATTTGTGTTATATTTACGTATATGTATGAAAATGCATGCTGAGATTTATGTGAATCATATTGTAAGTTACAAAAATTTTATTTCCAGTGCTGGGGGATGTGTTCTTGATTTAGCTATTGCAAGATTCAAAGGTATTGCTGTTTATCAGCCTGTGATTAATGGTAAGTTTACATTAGGTTTTAAATTATTTTAATTGTTTTTGAGATGTGTTAAATTTTATTTTTATATAGTTTTATTTTTTCAAAGTAATCAGTTTTGATGCTTTTTATGCAGGTGTTGGTGGAAATCTTGTTGCTGTGCAATCAAGTCGAATTTCCACTTACCTACATCAAAGATCTGAAATGGGAACTCTTCCTCTTTCCGACCCTAAAGTCTGTGTGAATCCATTTACAGTTTTCTTTGGAAAAGGTAATGTTAAAGTTGACTGTAAAATCATGGTGTGTTTATTCTTTTGTTTTCTGAGTTTCTAATTCTGATTCTTAACCTTGCATACAAACAATAGAAGGGATTGGAAGTTATGTAAGATCTCAACTCTGTGCTTATGATTAACTGCTACTACCTCTTTGAAATTCTTATAATTTATACATTCATACATTCAAATATTTATACATGTGTTTGTAAACTTTTTTCAATGTATGTTAACATACAAATGTTTAACTATTCCATTTTTTATTAGCTATTAAAAGATGACTATTTTAACTTACAAAAACTGTTTTCAGGTAAGTAAGTGTTTAAGAAACTGTCAGTTTGTTTATAAATTTTGATCTAAGTGTATGTTTAAAATTGATATAAAATTGATATGAATCATGGAATTAATGAAAACTTTACTTGGAGATGTTTGTATTTAGTGTTCATATTGAAGTAATTAGGTATTTTCTGGGCATTATTTTTAAGGAAAAGTGTATGCCATTTTAGTAAATGGGGATTGTCTATTACATCATCAGTCATTTAATGCATTTTTGGATCTTTAGTTTATATTTTCTAGTATTCATGTGACTTCTGAGTTTGGTAAGTAAGTTTTAAATTTAGACTTGTACAATACTTGATTGTTTGTATTCCTAGAATGAACTAATGTGGCTACTAAAAGCAGAACTTCCAAGTATAGCATTCATTTTATTTTAACTTACTCAAATGAATTTTTTGGCTTAATGCTTTGTAAAATGCTATATAATTATTTTGAAATTAATACATGCATTTTTTTTTTTAACCTGTAAAGAGTTATTTATCTGCACTTATGTCAGTGAAACTCACTTTAACTCTCCAGAATTTAATCTAACTGATGAATTTGATTTAATCAGTGTAGATTATTTTAATTTTTTTTTCTTTTATAACTCAGAAATTCTTATCTCAATCTAAGGCTTTTCCTTTTTTGTTTACTAAATAACCTTTTTCTTTTTTTTAATTAAAAGAAAGTACAAAATATGTTTACTTTTGTTGCAGGTATTCTTTGCAAAATTTTACTGCAAAAATGTCTACAGTGAACACACACACACACACATCAGTAGAAAAAAAAGTTTTAAGATATTCTCATGAGAAAAATATTCTGAATCTTAATTTTCTTTAGTTATTTATTTAAAAAAAAAATTAAGAAAAATTTCAGGACATTTTTACTCAACTTCAATCATAAATACATTTACCTATATATACATCTTGATGATGTTTAATAAAAATATTTTTTAGTTTGCATTTCAGTGAATTTTCTCTAATTGTTTCAGTGGATTCTCTATTCTTTACAAATGTAAAAACTTAAAAATTTTCTACCTATTCTTTGTAATGAGAAAATTTTACCAATGCAATTTAAAAGTTTCTTCTTCTGCAATGGAATGTAAGTGTGACTTATTTATGCCATTCATTGACATTGCTATTTTACTTTTTATATATACTCTTAAGTCTAGTTATTTTTCTTATTGAATATATTTTGGGAAGCTTCCTTTTTTGTTTTGTAAAAAGAAGCTACCATCCCTTTAATTGTAGGATAAGCTATCTCCTGAGAGATAACCATCTTTACATACATTCTCTGTTGAGTAATTTCAGTTTCCACTAATTGTAAAGCCGATTCTAGAAATATATTAATGGAATCAATCTGTAATTGCGGTATAAAAGATTAATATACATTAGTTAATATGAATTGAGGAACAAAGGGATTATAACTTATCAGTTATTAAATTTAGGGATTGTGATTATAAAATGAGATGATTTTCAGACTCGTTTTGTTGAACTAAAGTTGACTTTGGTAAGCAAGTTAGACTGAGTTCACTTGGTGTTCCTTCATCCATCTTGCTTCTTAAGTTATTCTGCTTGAAAGTGTATTGCTACTCACAACTGACTTAACTTCATAGTCTTCAGCAGAGTAGAAATTTCACAGCATTTCTGTAAGTGAAGAAAAGACAGTATTCTTTGGTCTTACAAAGTAGATATGTTGTGAAGCCAAAATATTGAATATTCAGGATCATCTGTTACCATAGCATGTGTGAGACCTTAGTAACTTCAGGATTTATCTGAAGTCGAAGTTAGTCCTATAGTACGTGGTATAGTGATGAACATTTAGCTATTTCTATCTGACTGTTAATACTGATTCATTTGTTAAATATTTTTTTTGCCCCTAATTGAAAACTGATTTTCAAACTGTTTTTTTTTTTTTTTTTTCAATCTAGGCGTGAAATGAGAAAATTTTGTGATAGTGAATTTTATGATCCTTATTTGCATATAGTAATTGCTGTTTGTTTTCCTTTGATATAGTGACTTTAAGTGTTGTATTTTACATGGGTTATGAATGGCTTACTTGCATTTTTTATTTTCAAACAGTCGCACTCTGTTTGTTTCTGAATTTATGGAAGCCACTGTTAATCAGTGTAGAAATACTGATTAACATTTTTGTATGAAATATATGTATCAATGTATAGGAGGAAAATCTTGGGTAGAAATTTTATCTGACCTGAAAGAAGTTCATGCATTCAGTCACACTTCTTCACTTGCCATAGTTCATGTGTGTAAGCACATTTGTTAGCTTACTTCCTTTTTTTTTTCCCATAAGAATATTTTTTAAATGTAAATTTTATTTTCAAAACAAGTTTTAAATAAAGGAATGCTAATAAAATTTTGCATGAGCTGTATAAGACTATAAAACTGCTAAATTTATTAGTATGCTGAAGTAATTTCATTACTTCTATACAAATTTTAAGTAATGAGTGCACTTTCCTCTGAGTACAATTTTGATAATGTTTGTAATATGCTTTTACCTTTTCTCCCATGCTATACATACTTGCTGTTGTATTCTAAATGCTTACGGTATCCAGTGAAGATGCACACAGTGGTTTACTTTGCTTGACTTTAATATTGCTAATTCTTTTTGGTATTTGGAATTTAAATTTTTCTAAATTGCATGTTTTTTGTGTATTACTGATGATTTTTAATTTAGATTTTTATTTCAAATTTTAGCAATTATGTTATTTCCTGTATTTATAAAGATGCTGATGTGTTTTAAAGCTATTGTGAATGATTTTCAACATTTAGCCAGCTTTTGGTATTTTATTGCAGAAATTCATGTTTACAAATTTCATTGCAATTCTAACATATAATTTTTCTTGTTTTAACCTGCTTAATTTTACTTTAAAATCTTTATAAAAGCATACCAGATCAATATTGTTTATTTGAGGTAAGCTTCATTAAGCTTTCATTTAAACTTCAGCTTTCACACTTTTTTTACGCTGTCTCTTCTTAATATGTCACTCGATTTTTCTCATACCTACAGTATGTGTAAATCTAGCTACTTTTGAAGGTTCACTATTAGGTCATAATTTTTAAAGATTTAACAATGTGTGTATTTTTCAATTTATCTATTTAATGTATATTACATTTAGCATAATGATATGAAAAATAGTTGTAAGGACACAAGTTGCAGTATATTGAGTTTAATGTGTGAAAGGCTTATGAACTTAATATCATTAATATTCATTCTTAATAATTTTGAAGTTCAACCTTTTGCCCATTCTTTAAGATCAGTATTCATTTAATGAACTTTATGACTAGATCAAGTATAGTTTTGACATTAACTCTTCATTATTTTAGTTTAAAGGGAAAATAAATCAGTAATTGTTACAGAGGAAACTTGTGGAAAACTTGCATGTAATTAACACTTCTTCAATTCCACAAAAAATTTAAAAGGATGGCTACATGTTTTGAACTACTTAATAGTTCATCATCAGGCCGAGGAGCATTAAGTGCGATTGTTGGTATGACCAATTCATATATATGAAGGTCGTCAAAATTCTGATATAAATAGGTCAACCAAAAATTATAAAATGAAGAAGACCAGTTACATGGAAGTATATTTCCATATGTTATTTTTATCTGCAGAATTTTGAACTAAACATATTTTAACTGGGATACTAAATAAACTGAAGATTATTTTGTAATCTTGTTATCTTCAGCATTAGCATCAGGATCTGAATGGATATACCTTAGATATTATATTTAATGCTCCTCTAATGATAAATTTCTAATTTAACCAAAGGTTAAATTTTAAAATTCTTTGTCATTATCGTAATTTTGTGCTTTAACTTTAACTGCAATAAATATTAACATGTTGGCCCACCAATAAAAAGAGAATACTCAACTCAAAAATGTCAAAACACAAGGTTAGAGGCAACAACTACATTTATATTTCAGAAGGTAACATTACTTTACATCTGCTCCCTGACACATACAAAAGGGAGTAACTCTTAAATCATTTTTATATTTCAAACACTATTATAAATCATTTTTATATTTCAAACACTATTATAAACCATTTTTATATTTCAAACACTACATAATAATTCACAGGCTCCCTAGCACTTAATAAAGGGAGTTACTTGTAAATATATGCATCAACATAATAAATACTCAAATGTGGTGGTTGGCGAAACCCTTAAAAAATTTTTAAATTAGGGAGCTCCTTATCGCGTCAACGTTAACTGAACTTGATGATAGTGGATAATGCATACAGAATTTTAATTTTTTTTTCTCTCCTTGGAGCTTAAGCAAACCTACATCTTTCTGTTCAAAAATCATACTTTAGAACTGTATTTTTTAGTTCATTTCAACTTTATATTTAAATTAGGAAAGTTATTTTTACATAATTTATATTTTGGTATCTATAACAATGGAATTAATTCATTTTAAATATTTCTTGATGAATATTTTAAGACCTTTAACCTGTGTAAATCAAACATTGTATTATAAAATACAATTTTACTACTTTGAAGTTTAACTGTTAAGAAGCTTTGGCTTGTGTGCTGAGAAAATACTTTTAAATATTCTGAAGTAGAATTTGTAATTCCTGGAAAAATTTTGTGTTTAAAATGTCAGTACTGGCTACAGTTAAAATATTTTTTAAGCTATCTCTTTCATTTTTTGTATTTTCTATGGCTTCTGACATCTCAGAGGTAAGCCTGTCAACTTTCATGTTTTGACACTTAGAAAAATTCCCAGTGCTCCCTGCCTGTGTGTCATGTTATAGTGATTTGTTCGAAAATTTAGGTTTTGTAATGTTATTCTTTTAAAACAGTCCAAATCAAGGTCTCCTTTATAATTTCCTGTTTTATTTTTAATTGTAGAAGTTATATATTCTGAAGTATTTGATATTTTCTGAAGTATTTTGTAATCATTTGGTTGTAAATGGGCTTATAGCATATTCTGAATCTGAAAATCTTACTTATCCTGTTTTATTTTTTTTAAATCTGTAATATTATAATGCATTAGATATTTTACTGAAAATATTTTCTCAATTTTGAAAATGTTTGTTATATGGCATTATTATCTTCAAATATGTGGTAAACATTTTAAAAAATGCTTCTATCTGTAAGGTTTGAACCTGTATATCTCTTATTATTTTAACAAGTGCTATTTTAAAGTGTGTTGTTTTTTAATATGCTTAACCACACTAACCTTAAACATAATTCAATTTCTGTAGGTTTAATTTTTGGCTTCCTAACCTCTTTTTGTATTATTGAGTGGATATGTAGTAAATTAGTTTCCTATTGTTATCTTATGGTGTGTCATGTTTTTTAAATTCATGATAAATATGTCATGCTCTTAAAACTTTAACACATCTAGATATGCAAATATTTTATTTTTCATGCAATTTTAAAATGTAAAATTATTAATTAAGGAAACTAAAAGCTGTTGTAGCTTAAATTTTAAAATATGTAATTTTTTTTTTTAAACACAGATTTATTTACATGAATGTTGTAAATTAAGTGAAGGTAAATTGTTATATTCGTTTGAAGGTTATTGTTCATCTATATTTTTTGTAAATTTTCTTAATTTAAATTTATATAAACATATTGCTCTTAAAGTATATACAGAAATGTATTTCAAAGTACGTATTCAGTAACTTATATTACATATTTACTGTAACAATTAAAATTTTTACAATCTTAATCAATATGAAGTAAAATTTTAAGGAACCATAAAGTGAGAAATTAAATGGAAGGAATTAAGACTTTTTGTTGCAGTTTAGTTTAATGTATTTTCTGTAATGATTGTACCATTCCATATAAATTGTAAAGTGGGTAGAATAGTGTAAAATTAAGTTCAGTATATATTTTATTTTACATTTTTCTAATATCACTTCATTCTATTGTGTTTCGAAGTCCCTTGAAAATTCTATTGTGTCCCCTTGTATTTTTATTAGAACTTTGAATTTTCTATTGAAATTGTTTACATTTAAAAAAGTTTTGTATTTATTATAATTTAATGACTTTTTTCACTGTTTCTCCTTTCTTCCTTTATTTTAACGATTAATGAAAGCAGGTATTTCTTTTAGGTAAGTTGGGAATCTATCTGTGATCACTACTGATTTACTCAAAATTTTATATCTCCATAGAATACTAAGCATAATGATTAAAATTGCATACGTAAAAATTGAAACATGTGAAAAGAGCTGTTAGTTTAACTGTGACACTATTATTTCTAGACAAATAGCTCAGTTATGTGTACTTTTTTTTTTCTGTTAATGGAAATTCCACCACACTCTCATACCTAGTTTTGTTGTTCTATATCAAAGTAGTTATTGCCTTTAAACACAGTATTGTGTGTAAATTGTCATAGGATTAAGTTTCAACTTATAGTATTAAAGAGGGAACACTTTTCCCCTTTTTGTTTTGACTTCAATGAATGTAAAGTTTCCTTTAATATATATTTCAAGCATTTTTTAATCTACGTACCATGTGTGTGGCTTAGAATTTAAAACATTTCATACATATCTTGAAGGTTGATTATTTTATCTTCAAATCCTCAAAAGATTTTCTATTTCGTAACTAACTTGCTCTATCAAGCTGTTCTATTGACTGGTGTAATCAATGTATTTCTGTCTGTGGATTTTAATTTATATTCCTTTATATAAATATACAGGATGTTTAAAAAAGAATCACCCAAATTGAAATGAGTATTAGGAAAAATATTGAACATAGAAACTTAAAATGAATTTCATATTACATGGCTAATAAAATTTTTTTTTTCAAACCAAATTAATGGTGCTCAATATGCCCACCTTTGGATGCACGACATGTCTATACGGTAGGCAAATTCGTTCCAAACTTTTCGAGCATATCTGCATACACTGCTTCCATGGCTGTTATGCATTCACAGACAACCCGTGTCTTGGAATTGTTTATACCATAGCCTAATGCTCTGAGAGGTTGGGAACTTCAATCTACCAGGATTTTGTCAACGAAAATCACTCTGAACAGTTATTATGGACTCGCACTTCGCAAAGTGTAGATCACAAAATGATTTCTGTTGTGCAGTCGCCATATTTACAAACACTGAATTGGCGGGCGAGAGAAGAGCGTTAGTGCTATTTTCAGCAACTGCATGAAACGAGATTTTCCTCTTTCTTCCTATACATTATTCGATCAAAACAGATTAAAAGATAAAGTTATGATTTTTCAAAATCAGATGATTCTTTGATTTCTGTTGTGCAGTCACAATCTTTACAAATGATGAAGATGCGGGCAAAAGAAGAGCATTAGTGCTACTTGTCGACAACAGCGTGAAACTCAAGATTTCCCTCATTCTGCCAATATATTATGCGATCAAAACGGATTAAATTATGAATAGTTGATTTTTTTAAATTGCATGATTCTTTTTGAAACACCCTGTATATTATTCATGCATATTAATATGATCTTAAGATATTGTTTTAGTTTGACAGCATTAGTAATAAAAAAAATATTGAATTAAAAAGTAAACATCTGTAATCGATGTATACTATAAATATAAAACAGAACAGATATTAACTGTATGAAATATAGAATTTCAGTTGAAGGACATATGTATATATATAGTAATAAATTTAAAAAATTGCGAGATTTAAGTGTGGCTTCAAAAGTATGTGATTAAATTTTACTCTAAAGAAAATTGATGTCCATATTTGTGAGTAATTTTTGAGCAAAAGTATATTTTTGCAGGCATTTTTAAATGCATAATTAAAAAAAACTATCCGAGTTTTAATGTTTTAACATTCATTCCATATTGTGCAAATTTAATCATTTTAAATTACCAAGGGCAAGGGAATTTAGAGGTGTTAGCTTTTTTTTTTTTTTTCTTCCTCCCAATCTGTTTTTTTAAAAGTACAAATAAATACAGCTGTAAAGTTACTTAGATGGATTTAAGCTGTAAATACTCTTAACTAGTGTTTGCAAGGGATGAAAATCATAAGAAAAGAAATTTTAAATTTTATACTCCTGTTATTTGCAGATTTTAAATTTACTTTTACTGCTTCATGAAGATAGATAGATGCTTTATTGTAATATTTTCAATCCGATTAGTTATAATTTTCAGTTAAATGAAAGTTTGACTACTAAAATCTTATGTGACAAATGTATTTTTCTTGATAGTGTGTGGAAGAACATTCATATTATTCTTTGACATTTTTACTTTTGTTTTATTTTTCTTAACTGAATTTTCTCTTTTTTGTAATTTAAACTATGAGTTTTATAGTTCTGTGAAACAATATTGTTAAATGTCCATATACAGCTGTCATTTCACTTTGTGTTCTGTACACTGATATTTTAGAGAAAATGTGATTTCATGAATTTATATTTTATTGCAGGTGCTCATTCTCGTTCTGCCAGAGTTTTACTTTTTATGGCTCTTCCTGGTCACTTGATTTTTGCTTATTTGATCAGACTCTTGAATGCTGGTCACACTACTTTGACTTTGATGTTCCTGATAGTGTACTTGACTGCAGCCTTGATTCAAGTAAGTTTTATTTGTGCCTTATTTAACAAGAAAATCATTTAGGTTCCATTATAAATTTGACTCATGACTGTAATTTAAGGTTTTTTTTTCTGTTACATATCAGTATTAACAGTATTGTATTAGAATCGGTTTCATTGTTGCATTAGATTTCAAATTATAGAAAAATGGCTTCCTGTATTACAGTAAATATTGGTCTAAAAAAATTTAATGAAAATGAAACTATTTGGTGTTAATCACATGAAAACTGGAATTACTGAATTGTTCTGCCAATGAGTATTAATGTAACCTATGAACGTTATATTGCTGTTTTGAGCTGTTTAATAGTCAAGTTTTCTATCTTAAAAAGGATATTAACTTTAAATCATTATGCTGTATAATAAAGAACTATGCATTATTAAGATCTTTGAACATTTATATTTTCCATATAGTACAGAGGCTGTTCGCACATTTTTTAGACTATTTTGGTAAGCGGTAATAAAAAATCGTTTGCAGCAAAAGAAATAATTGCAATTGTACTATGTTTTTAAAAGTCAAAATTATCATCTCCGGCTTGAAAGTTTTGTTTTTATTCAAAATGGCATTTTTAACAAAGCAGTGGTTCGAAGGCTACATTTATGCTCTTTCCGAAGAGAAATATGCATACTCCGTTATCCAAAAACGATGTGAGAGTCATGGTTTTGTGATATCTAAAGCGTCGATGGGTAATATCGTCAACAAGAAAGGAAAAAAACGTCAAATTGGAGCCTCAAGTGGGACAAAAATTCCAAACAAGTATCCAAGGAAAAAACGGACATCTTCGACTATTGCAAAGGTACGTTGTTTAATGTTAAAAGAAAATCCCCCTAGTCAAAGGACAGTTGCAAAATCATTAAAATGCTCGGTGTCCACTGTAAACAAAATGATAAACGTTGATTTAAATGTTAAGAAAGCGAAAAAACGCAATGTGCATCGTCTTCTTCCAAATCATATCGCTGAACGCAGGACACGCTGCAGAATTCTATATGAGAAACACTTATCCAAACAAAAATGGAAACCAATTGTCACAATAGATGAATCTTGGGTGTATTTAAATGATTGCAACAAAAAAAGAGCCATTTATTATCATAAAAGGGGAGAAAAAAATTTAAGTACATGGTTCAAAGAATCGAAAGAAAGTTTTTCTAAGGGATTCATGATTGTTGCTGGTTTTTCTTATAATTGCAAGTTAAAAATAAAGAGTGGAAAGAAATGTCGAGATTAACTCCAAATACTATCAGGAACATATTTTATCGCCAATTTTTCTGAATGAAATACCATCGCTTTACCCACAGTGCCATCAATCTGTGAGACTCCATCAGGACAAAGCTAGCAGTCACACATCAAAATCCACTGTAAATTTCCTAAAAGAAATGGAAAAAAAACTGGTATCAAGGCCATACCCTTCACTGATATCCCTACTAAATCTCCCGATGTATCACCTATGGATTTTTGTGTTTTCGAACTTTTAAAATCTGCATTATCCAAACGTCGTCCCAAAACCCTTACAGGACTCTGGAAAGCTGTTCAGGAGGAATGGGATAGAATACCTCTTCTGACACTTCAAAAGGCATTATTATCCTGGAAATTGCGGTGTCGAAAGATAGTTCAGAATAAGGGATGTCAAATAGAACATTTGAAACACAAAAATTTTATGTAATTTAGTTTTGTGAATACAATATACATTGTCTAAAAAATGTGTGAACAGCCTCTGTATTTCTGTTTTGTTATTCAAGCAATAGGAAGGAGAGGATGAATGCTATTTTTATAAATTACTCTACTGTTAAGAATTTTTTTATTGTTTTAAAGTAATTGAGTGTAGCAATTCGAAGCAAGAAAAATCAGCTAGATAGTTTTTATAAAGTTTTCAGGACTTTAGTGAGAAAATTGTCCCTTAATTCTAAACGTGTAAAATTTCAGACTGTTGTTCCTCATGAAAATCTCTAAATTATAGGACTGCTTAAGTGTTACCCCTTCATTAAATAAAAAGAAAAAATTCATCATAAAAAGGAAAAAAAAATAGCAAGGGAATCTGGTGCTTTTTTATTGGTTTATGCTCTACTTAAAAATATGACCATGGATCTTTGTGTGAACTTGTAAAGAGATTCCTCATTATTCTGACACAGATGCCCTTTAAATGACATATCAAGGGAAATAAGCTATACAAAGATGGTTACTTAATGTGATACTTATTAGTAATCTACTAAGTGTGTAATATGTGAAAGAAAGGAGGGTTGTTAACAAATTTTCTGTTTATAATTTATAGATTGAGTTTGAGCAAACCAAACTCAATCTAGTAATGAAATGGTGTTACACACCCCATACAGTTAACCCTTGTATGAAATACCATTTACCATTTCTGTTCATAATTTCCTTTAACCTCCTATGAATGAATACGTCTGAATAAATCAGGGTATTGGCAAGAATATAGAGCAGTCTGTCATGCTTTACTTCATTTATGTATTGTTTTAGTAGATAGGAATATATATATAGTCGGACCTCTATTTAATGAAGTCGCTAAATCCTGAAAAAAGTTTGTTATATGGAAAATTTGTTAAATAAAGATTCACCTTTTAAAATACTTTAAACTACACAAAACAGATTTTAAATTCCTAAATACTAAATATATAATTAATCACATCTTTATTTTGTAAATTAATATCTATTTGTTTTATATATCTTACCTATCAAAAAGAAATCTGCAAGGAAAACAAGAATAAAACAAAACATTGTTCGGGATTACACTGTATTTTCAATTAAAAAATAACGTTATATTAAAATTAAGGAATTTTAATGACATTATCACATTTATTATAACAAGTAATTTCAAGCATACCTGGATTTCAAGCATATCTGGTTGAATTTCCTGGATGGAAATGCATAAGAATGACAGCGATTTTACTGCTCTCAGTGTTTTAGGCGACTGGCAAAACGAGTTGAAGGTCTTTGATCACCATTAAAAGAAAGAATAAGTTTGAAATGTTCAAAAATATTTTGAGAAATATGAAGAAAAAAAATATTGGATCACAAGAAAAAGTTCGTTAAATAGAGAATGCACTTCGCTATTTGGCGGTTATTTTACGAAGAAATTCGCAAAATGTTCTTGGTTCCAAGAAGTTCTCAAAATAGAAATTTGCAAAATAGAGGTTCTTTAAATAAAGGTCTGACTGTGTGTGTATGTATATATATATATATATATATATATATATATATATATATATATATATATATATATACACACACACACACAGTCAAACCTCCATATATCGAAGTAGCAAATTGCGCGAAAGAATTTTGATATATAGAAATTTCGATATATAGAATTGAGCTTAGTCTTATCATAATTCTCTTAAAAAAAATTAATAAATTGTTAGGGGAAAATCCTGATTAGCTTTCCTCTTCCCCTAACCTTCCAGCCACGTAGAAAGAGCGATGTATTTACATCATTTCCCACCTCCACAGCAATGTGTAAGCATCGTCAGACGCCAGTTGCGTCATGCCAGCCTAATGACGTCATTCACCCAACGATGACGCCATACCATCAGCTAAGAGTGACGTCAACTCACATTACGTAAAATTAGCATAATTAACTTTGCTATTCTCCTGCCACGAGGGAGCGCGGCGGTCGACGCCGGTATAAATACCCAGCCCGATCACAGATGGTGTGTATGAGTGATAGTTGCTGGGAAGCGATGAGATGATCTAGCACGACTCAGCGCAGCTCGTTTTTGAAAGCCAGGCTCTACCGAGAACCCGTTTGTTAGGGAAAATCCCGATTAGCTTTCCTCTTCTTCCCCTAACCTTCCAGCCACGTAGCAAGAGCGATGTATTTACATCATTTCCCACCTCCACAGCAATGTGTAAGCATCGTCAGACGCCAGTTGCGTCATGCCAGCTTAACGACGTCATTCATCCAACGATGACGCCATACCATCAGTTAAGAGTGACGTCAACGCACATCGCGTAAAAATTAGCATAATTAACTTTGCTATTCTCCTGCCACGAGGGAGCGCGGCGGTCGACGCCGGTATAAATACCCAGCCCGATCACTTAGACGGGGTAGTATTCAATGTAGTATTCGATGTAGTATTCGCTGTGGTATTAGACGGTGTGGTTGAGTGATAGTTGCTGAGAAGCGATTTTACCGAGCCAGGCTCTACCGAGGACCCGTATTAGGAAGCGGCGACCAACTTGCCAGCAGTGCACTGATGCTCTAGTCGTCTCGACCTTGCATGCCCGCAGGTAGCCACGGGATAGTTTTTGTGCCAGGAAGGCGCTATCTACCTTAAGTGTTTTCTTACCACGATAGCAAAGCTTTGCCTCGACCACCTGTGAGTTATTTTTCTTTTATTTTTCTACACCTCGGTAAGAACACGACAAAGCCAACTTTTTAGGATAACACTACGAGCTGTGTAGTGCGTCTGTAAACAAGACACTTTAATGTCGTTTAACTAAATAAATGTATTTGTTATTTTACCTAAACCTTCGTACGTCTTTTTAACATCTTGCATATCACACAACAAAGCTAGCTAGCGTTGCTCTGACTATATCTAAAGATTAAGAGTCCAACCTTCCCTGCTAGCCAGTACGACTCTGCACTATTAGCTATCAGTAAAGTTTGGGGCATTCCTGCCCCCAAATCTTAACTAACTTTGGTTGGAAGAGCCGCCAGGTTCTAGCGGCTCAATTCCGTAACATTTCGGTTATGGGCCCCAGGCCCTAAAGTTAATTTGTAAACAACTACTTTTTTATTTCAGGGTGACTTTGATCTAAAATAGCAGAGCACAACGCGAAAGCTTTGTGATATGTGAGAAGCTAAGCGTCGAAGGTATAAACAAAAGGTAAAGGCCCTGAATTTATGAAATTCTATATTTGGGGGGGGCCTATTTGTATATATATATAATATTTAGTGTTTTAAATACTGTCTTGCATTTTTTTATATGCTTATATATATATATAGATTTACATACTGTACTTGTAACTTAAAACATGGCCTCTTTACAACCCCATATGGCTATAGATAAATTGACCGAGGAAAATTTCCATACCTGGGTAGCAGATATTAAATTTGTACTAATATCCCTTAATGCGTGGGACATTGTGAATAACCGCGAAACCAAACCGATAGCAAGTGCGGAAAATTTAGCTGAGGTAAGGGACTTTGAAAGAAGAACCCGACTCGCTTTATCTACAATCTTTTTAAATCTATCCCCTGCGTTTAAGTCGGTCGTGGAACATTGTACCACCCCCCAGGACACATGGTCAACCCTAAATAGGCATTTTCAGCCTGACAGTCGTAGCCGGCACATGCAGTTATTTACCGAACTGGTTAATTGTAAGCCCTACGCTAGCGAGAAAATTAACATGTTTGCGGCACGAATCCGCAAGTTAAACGAAAGCCTAAAGGGAATAAATCAAGAAATAAATGAGACTTACCTCTGTTTCCAGCTAATCCGGTACTTACCATCGGAGTTTGATCACTTAGTGCAAACTATACTTCGTTGGAAAGATGCGGAATTTAAATTTGAAGCCATTCTAACTGAACTAGTCGCCGAAGAAACCCGAATTAGCGTGCAGAGACAGGATAAGCGTGAAAACGCTACTTGCGAAACGCAGAACACCTTTTCGGGTCGGCATAATTCTCGAAGTTGGAATAAAGACAATTTCCGACCGAAAACTCCATCGAGAAGCCCTTCTCCCAACAAACAAGTCCATTTTGGGAAATACCCAAGTGGGAAATCACCGGGGCGTAGAAAATCTAAACGCTCGTTCCGGCGAAACTCACCAAATAATGAAAAACCCCAGAGCCATTATACTGTAGAAGCCCTTTTTACATCTCACAGTAATCCAGGTGACTGGGTCGTCGACTCAGCGGCAACCCATCATTTTTGTAAGGATAAATTCCTATTTGATGGACCCCTTGAGGATGTAAATGACAGGAGCCTAGCAGTTGCTACTAGGGGAAAGCCTATCCCTATCAAGCAAAGAGGGCCAGTCGACCTACTCTGTAAGGGCGAGAAACGCGCCATTACGCTTATGCGTGCATTGTATGTACCATCTCTAAGGCGCAACATTGTTTCATTACCTTTACTTGACGAAGATGGATTTACTTTTGAAGGGGGAAATGGACAACTCCACGTTTACGATAAAGATGGAAAAGGTTATTTCACAGCTCGCAAACAGGGGGGAATTTTTATGCAAAACAGCAGCTAACCCCAGAACAAGCTGCGAGAAAGAAAGCTTACCAACACGAGAAAGAAACTCGATCGAAGGAAGGTAAGGCTTATGAAACTACAGCTAGAAAGAAACGAAATACCCTAAGCAAAAGTAATCAAAAATCTGCCAGTGCATTGAGCAGATGGCACCGCAGAATGGGCCATATGAACCCTGAACTAATCAGCCAGTCTTTTACAAATAAAAGTGTCAGGGGTGCTCAGGAGGTAAAATCATCCAAACTTTTTTGCGAGGATTGCAGGTTAAATAAAGCTAAACGGGTGACATTTAAACCAATCGGCCAAACTAGGTCAACAAAACCACTAGAACTTTTACATCTAGATTTGTGGGGACCTGCTTCAACGACGGGATATGCAGGAGAGAGGTATTTTTTGAGTATCACCGATGATCACTCAAGGAAAATCGCCCTGTATCCGATTAAAGATAAGACAGCTACTTTTCCCACCTTTTTAAATCATGTGAAACGCGCCGAAAGATTCCTTTCAACTAAGCTCAAAGCTATCAGAACTGACAATGGTGAGGAGTTTGACAACTCACAATTCCAAGAGTATTGCCGTACGAATGGTGTGGCCCACGAATTTACCGATATTTATTCGCCTGAAATGAATGGAGTAGCAGAGAGGTTGAACCTGTCGGGAATCCGGCAAAAGATTCCATTGAAAAATTTAAAAAGAGTGAAATTGCGCAGGAGCGCTCTATAGAAATGAAGCCAAAAATATTTATAAAAACTACTTATTAAATTTAACTAGAAATACGTGAAAAATACTAAGGTATGTGCGTGGAGGTGAGGTCAAAAAAAAAGTCACTGAAACATTGTTAAACTTGAAACGGTTTAATTATCCGTTCATAAAAATAACAAAGTAGCAAAATATAAAACAGTTACGTGAGTCCTGCTTAGAATAGAACATCGCAGGATTAGAAATACGGTTGGCGTTTCCTCGGTCGGGACAGGCGCGGCATCTTCATTCCTCCATTGGCGGCGAGTTAGGGCATCGGCAGGGAACGGCACTTGAACAGGAGCGACAGGCGGAATCAGATTGATGAAAGTCTTGTAAAAGCTTCCTTATATTCACGGCGGCTGGCGCGAACGTCCAATTACAGATCGGGCGAAGTACGCATGTACTTACGATATTTGCATGTACGATATTTGCGTACATTTACATTTTACATAAAATTTAAATACTGATGCAATGCGATACAATTTTAATCTCATACGATTTGTATGACGCGTTACATGTTAAATTCCGTTATGGAAGGCAAATATTTTTAAAGTTAAAATAATAAGTTTGTAAAGGAAAATGAAAGGGTGAATGAATCGTGACAACGATTCACATAGGCGTTTAACCGATAAGAATTGTTTACAGTATGGCGCGGCGCCGGAAAGCTTTAAGAACGTGGGTGAACAGGTGAGGAAATTAAAATTTTTTTAAAATATTCCTAACAGAACCAGACAATAGGGAATACCCTCCGCACGATCCTAAATTCAAGTAAGGTTCCAGTAAAATTTTGGCCAGAAGCCGTCCGCTATGCGGCCTACAATTGGAATAGAGTGTGCCGTAGAAACCAGACGAAAACACCGTTTGAGAAATACGGAAAGTTCAAACCCTCCATTAGTCACCTTAAACCATTCGGGTCAGTTTGTTTTGTGGGTGTGCCGAAGCAACACCGAACCAAATTTGATCCCAGAGCTAATAAGGGAGTTCTTGTAGGCTACGCATGTAGGATTAAAGGGTACAGAGTGTTGTTCCCAGAAACTGGGCGAATAGTCGAAACCCGGAATGTTAGCTTTGCTGAAGATGAACTAAATTTTTATCAATTGAAAGCTAAGCAGACTAACAATGGAGCAGTGCTGGGCGACCATCCAGAAACTACCATATACTCACTTCACAACCCGGAGCTTGAGACGGTGGTAATCCCACATATGGATTCGCGCCGAGTACATACCCGGAGTTACCAGCAGGATCCCAGACCAGGCCCTAGTGATGCAGTTCAAACTGATGAAGCAAGTGAAGACGAATCAGACAGAGAACTATACGTCCAAACACCTAGACTCCGAGTCGCTAAGTGGACAAGGGAAGCCGTTCCGAGACCAGATGGAAAGCGGACCGATATATATTATCGAGAAGTTAAAAGGCAAGGGGGCAAGAGCCACATATTGCGAAGCCTCAAAGAACTCAAGCAATACTGTAAAAAGCATAAAATTGAGTACCAGCCTGAATACTTCAACTTTAGCGGTAAGAATGGTAGGACGGGCCCTGTTCCAACCCCTCAGCGACAGGTGATTGACGATGATAGCGATCTGGAATCTGAAAGTCAGACGGAAAATGAAGAAATCAACTACTTTTCCGCCTATGACACTTCCGAAAGTGAGATTGACACAGCATGACTAGAAACTGTAGTCATCCCGAAAACCTTTAAACAAGCATTCAAAAGTAAAGAATCTAAGCTATGGAAGAAAGCGATGGAAGAAGAATTAAAAGTGTTAAGTGAAAGAGGTGCGTGGAGCCTAGTACCGCCACATTCAAAGTACAAGCCTCTCGGTTGTCGGTGGGTTTTTACAACCAAAACCGATGAGCATGGAAATGTGGTAAGATACAAAGCGAGGCTCGTAGCACAAGGCTACAAACAGGTAAAGGGAGAATCCTATGATGAAACTTTTTCACCTGTAGTCAATTTCACCCTTATACGCCTATTTTTCTCCATGCTTGTTTCCAACCTAAAGTGGTATCACCTCCAGTTAGACATCAAATGCGCGTATTTATACGCACCCTTACCTGAAACCATTACTATTACCAAACCACCCGGTTTCGTAGAAAAAGGAAAAGAAAACTACCTCTGTCTACTAAAGAAAGCCCTTTATGGCTTACACCAGAGCGGAAGGGTATGGTTTTATGAAATCGAGAGTATATTGCTTGAAAATAATTTTAAGAAAATTGCCTGGGCTAACTGTGTTTACCATTTATCAAATAATCTAATTTTACTTTTATACGTAGACGATATAGTTCTTTTTGGAAAAACTAAAACACATATTGAAGCAGCAGTTAAAATTCTGCAGAAGTGTTTAGACATTAAAATACTTGGCCAAACTTCAAAGTTATTGGGGGTTGAATTTGAATTCAATCAAAAACAAGTTTTCATTCACCAAACCCAATACATAGATCAAGTTGCTAAACGCTTCGAAACCTTCAATATCCCAATTGTATCCTTACCCATAGCTAAAGGAACAATATTTACCAAATTACAAAGCCCTACATCTGAACCTGAATTAACGGAAATATCAAAACTACCGTATCGAAATATTCTAGGGTGTTTAGCATTTATCGCAAGTCGAACTAGACCCGACATTTCTTATGCTGTCAATATCTTCAGTCAGTTTCAGTCTACCCAGGCTTTGCTCACTGGTACGGTCTATTGAAGCTACTAGGGTATGTAATAGGTACAAAAAATTTAAAGCTAAATATTTCCTCTACCTCTAATGAATTAACACCTTACAGTGATAGCGATTTTGCCGCCAATTGAGACGACAGAGTTTCAATTTCCGGTCAACTCATTTTACTAGATAAATTGCCTATATTCTGGCGAACTGGCAAGCAAAAGGCCATAGCGCTGTCAACTATGGAAGCTGAATTCATGGCTATAACAGAAACCTGCAAGGAAATACTGTGGATCAACCGTATAATGCAAGAATGCGAAAAATTGAAGATAATCAAGCTAACTAGATCCAAACCCCTTATCAGAACAGATAACTTATCTGCAATAGACTTCTTAAAATCGCCGATTGAAAATAGTCGCACTAAGCATATTCATATAAAGCTTCTATTTGTGCGTGATCTCCTTCTAAAAGAAGTTTTCGAGATAAAATTCGTGCCTAGCAAAAAGAATCTAGCAGATCCGTTCACAAAACCAAAAACAAAATCAGACTTTTCAGCCTTTAAACAAATAATTTTTAAATCAGAAACTTGAAAGCTATAAATTTAAAGTAAATTTCTAACTCTAATAAACCGAATTTCCTTAAAATAAGCCTTATCCTTGAGACTAGGACGGTTATTAATTTATGAGTTATATTACTTGCCATTATTTTCTGTTTACGGAACTAACAGCCATTGTTTCGGGTTAGTTCTATGAGAACCTTCTTTCTCCCACATAATTTGGGAGGGGTTCGCTTAAGTGTTTTACAGTTGCAATGTGTTTATACATTCTGCATTTTGTCGCATGTGTATTTAATACTAACTTTACCCTTGCATATATTCTGTACTGTGTTTATATATGCACGTTTATGTCTCTATCTAGCATTGTGTTTATATCTACATACTAGCAATAACTGTTTCTATTTTTCCGTACTGTATCTATACTTTAATATATTTACTAGTACGCTGTTTTGACAAGCAAATTGTAATCAATTTTTAACATATTTCTCAAGTTTTATGCTATTTAAACATCGGAGGGTATATTATATGCAAATGTTTTTTTCGCATGATTGTGTGTATGAAAGTGGGCCCACGAATGTTTTGAATTTTTGTCTGGAAAAATACTGCATGTGTATACTTTGCCCTACCTATTGATGAATTGTATTGCATATTATTTGCCTATTGAATATTGCATATTGAATTGTATTGCATAATTGTTAAGGATTATAAGCTATTTTTATAGAAACATGTCAACAGAATATTTATTGTATGTTTATACAAGCGACTTACCCTTATTGTTTTTGCAAAACATGTGACTTAACCACGTGCATGTGGTGGTGCTCATTTCTGTAAAGGGGGGGCAGTTGTTAGGGAAAAATCCCGATTAGCTTTCCTCTTCTTCCCCTAACCTTCCAGCCACGTAGAAAGAGCGATGTATTTACATCATTTCCCACCTCCACAGCAATGTGTAAGCATCGTCAGACGCCAGTTGCGTCATGCCAGCCTAATGACGTCATTCACCCAACGATGACGCCATACCATCAGCTAAAAATGACGTCAACTCACATTACATAAAATTAGCATAATTAACTTTGCTATTCTCCTGCCACGAGGGAGCGCGGCGGTCGACGCCGGTATAAATACCCAGCCCGATCACAGACGGTGTGTGTGAGTGATAGTTGCTGGGAAGCGATGAGATGATCTAGCACGACTCAGCGCAGCTCGTTTTTGAAAGCCAGGCTCTACCGAGAACCCGTTTTTGGAGGCGGCGACCAACTTGCCAGCCGTGCACCGATGCTCTAGTCGTCTCGGCCTTGCATGCCCGCAGGTAGCCACGGGATGGTTTTTGTGCCAGGAAGGCACTATCTACTTTACATATTTTTTTTTACGATGGTAAAACTTTGCCTCGACCAACCGTGAGTTAACCCTTTTTACTTTTCTCTACACCTCGGTAAGAGTACCACAAAGCTAACTTTTTAGAATAACACTACGAGCTGTGTAGTGCGTCTGTAAACGAGACACTTTAATGTCGCACTATTTCTTTTCAACTAAATAAATGTATTTTTTATTTTACTTAGACCTTCGTACGTTTTTTTAACGTCTTGCATATCACACAACAAGCTAGCTAGCGTTGCTCTGACTATATCTAAAGATTAAGAGTCCAACCTTCCCTGCTAGTCAGTACGACTCTGCACTCTTAGCTATCAGTAAAGTTTTGGGGCATTCATGCCCCCAAATCTCAACTATTTTTTGGTTGGGAGAGCCGCCAGGTTCTAGCGGCTCAATTCCGTAACATAAATAAAGCTAATTTTTGTATACGAAACTCCATTTCTAATTTATATGCGAATCCCATTAAATGAAAGTTAATAACTAAAAGATGAATTAATATGAAAGATTTATTGATTACTACATATCTTTAAAAAAAATAATAATGCAGACAGTGGTTACAATGATCACAGTTACATTCTTTAAAAAAAAACTACGAATATTTTGCTAAACAGTTAGTTTTGCGGAAAGTTCAAAGAAATGTTCGTATTTATTCAGTTCACTAAAAACTTCATCAGGGACATTTTCCGCGAATTGAAGTCCACGACGTATTGTTTCAAATGCCAAAAATTGGGAGATTTTATTCTAAAGTGGAATAATATCTCCCAATTTGTCTTAAAAAAATTCGATATATAGAAACAATTTTTCTATGTAATGAACATGGAGATTTCCTAAGAGTTCGATATATAGAAAATTTCGATATAGGGAAGTTCGATATATGGAGGTTCGACTGTATATATATATATTTAAGTGTGTGCTCAATATTCAACAAACCTTGTCCTTGAAATTTCAGTCTATAATTATGTAATGGAATTTTTAAAAAAATTTTATTTGAAGTTCTAATAATTTTTTTTAGTTACAAATCATAACTTGCAAAGAAAGTCTTAGAATGATTTTCAGAATTGAAAATCCTTTCATTTAAAATTTACAGATGCTTTGAATATTTAACATGTAATTGTTTAAGCAAACAAGAATTGGTGTGTTTCAATGCATAATTACTGTTTCAATCTGATTTTTTTCTGAACCCTTTATTGTGAGATATCACTATATGACTACTTTTTTGTACTTGTTACATCTATAACAAGTACATAAAAGGGATCCATATGAAATATTTGGTCATTGTTTCAAAAATGTTCAAAATATGATAATTGTGTCTAAGCTAAGAGTATGAAGTGTATAATAAGAGTGTCACTGTAAATTCTGGGAAGTGCCAAACAGTCTCAGAACTTGGCATTCATAAATCTTAATCCTTCAGTGGGCGCACCCATGTACAAAGTGCAACATTTCGTAATTTTGAAAAGTTTGTTTTTACATGTATGATTTGAATGTTTTAAGTTGTTTCTATTTATAGCTACACCCTTTCTAATGTAGGTCTGATTTTCTGGCCCTTGTATTCCTTTCCATTCATTGTTAGTCAACAGTGGTAAACCAGTGATTATACTGAATTATAATACAACAAAAGGAGTTGATATAGTCGATTCAATATACAACTATTGCATGATATTCCGCATATCACAAAGATGGACAGTCTCATTGTTTTTTAGGTTTTTAGACGTAATAGGAATCCATTTGCAAGTTGTCCTTGGATTCAATAAACCGGACAGTTTTGAAATAAGGCAGATTTGTATCTGCATTCTTTGGCCTTTAATTATAAATCTCAATATTATCAACATTTTATATCTTGTCATAAAATGCAGAATTAATACTTTCAATTTGAAAAATAAAAGTTTATTACAAAAGGAATAATCAAGGTTGAAAGAGAAGTTGCACCTTGTGACACGCGCGTGCTGGTGTTCCAAAAATTGACACACCTGCTGAAGGGTTAAAATACAGCTCCCTGCCCGATTTTGATTTTAGAGACTTGTCTTTAAATGCTTGTATTAATTTTTCTTATGTTTGCAGTGCTTTTGTAATAATACATTGTTTATTATGTAGGTGTTTTTGTTAATCTACACTGCATACTGTATGATACACTGGATGTGGAGACGAAAAATTGACCCTGACAACTCATCTATCCCATATCTTACAGCTTTAGGAGATCTCTTGGGAACATCGTTTCTGGCTTTAGCATTCCTTTTTCTATTTTACATTGGAGATCATGATGCTGATGTTGGGGACTAAATTTGGAAAACAAAATCATTCATTTGAATCAGTTCAGTTTGACCAATTTATTATAAAAAGCAGAATCATCTGTAACATTTACATGACTATTTATAATGTATGTAACATGTGCGATATTAAGAAATATCTGGCACAGTACTTGATTTGTAAATCTAGATATCATACCATTCTAAAATATCATTTTAAAAAATCTCATCCAAATTGTTATATTTAATAAGTGCGTTAAAGGGGAAAAAATCAGTTCTGTATATAGTGAAGTTTTTTATATTTTCATGCTAAAATGTACAGCACAACTGTTAAAGTGAGGTGTTTGTAAACAATTGATTTTGGAAAGATATAAGTACTTACATAACAGGATGAAACTTCAATTTTCCTTGAAACAGTTTTTAAACTGTCAACATTAATGTTGTCAATAATAGAGACCCACTGATCTTAATACTGAACTTGTTTAACTGCCATAAGAGCTGTGATTGTGTGCTTTAACGAGACAGTTTTTAAAATAAACTGTATAAAGTTGTCAGTATGAACATGGATTGACTCTATGCATTTTCCTGTTAGAAAATGACTTATTAAAAAACTAAAACTAAAACTTGAACTAAATAAATTTGTGAATAATTTTTGAGATGAATTTTTTTTTTTAATGAAACTGTGAAATAAAGTTTTTATTCCAGAAAAGGAATAGTGTACAATAAAAACTTAATTTTAATATGCATTTATTTTTCTGTGTATTGGGAATTGGAGTAAAATTAGCATTAATTTTTTTTTTTTCAACTTGAATATCTATTTAATACTCAAGTTTAAAAAAGAATTAGGGTGTATTTATAATTTTTAAATTTTTGTATTTCATAAGTTTTTATGTATTTATATAACATTTTAAAATTGTTTACAATAATTTAGTTTTCAGTTTATATTCATATGTGCATTTTTAACTGTTAGGTTTTTATTAGTTTTATTTATTTATTTATTTTTTAGTTATCATACTTGAGAAATAAATTGAGTGCTTATATAAATATCGCAAATTATACAACCAGAGCTGAATAGACACTTGATTCTTTTAGCCTGTGTGCCAAGTTTCTCAGAGATACATTGCATGCATCTTTTGTGAATAGCTTCATCTGTTGAAAGCTTTTGAATGAATTTTTCTGCTTTTTATTGGTGATGTGCTGTCTGAAAGATGCTTGTTGGCTCGCTTACAATGATCAGATTACTTACTGTGGCTTAATTTTATCGAAGTGTATTATTCGGCTTCCATTATTAAAAAATGTTTTTTATCATATTTAGATCTTCATACTTTTAATAAAGCATTGTATAAACATAATTTTTCTTGCAGCATTAGGTTGTCTTCTGGATATTTAAAAATTCCCTTCCTTCAAAATTCACTGAATTCAATCAGTATACCATCCATAACTAATGTAATTATATAACTAGTGCAGCAAGTTTTAAGATTACTCTTAGGGTTGTAACAGAAATGTTTATGAACTGATGATATGACTTTGGCAATTATGATTCATAATTATTTATTATCCTACTGCCAAAAATTATTTTTAGTTTGAAGATGTGAATGACAGTTCTCTGAAGTATGCTGTGCAAAAAGCATTCCCAAGTAGTCTCACAATGTTTGGCCAATTTACTAAGATACATGGAGAGAATTTATATATCTAGTTAATAACTAAACATTGATTTTTGATTATCAAGTCATGGTTGTATCGGTTTCCTCAGGTTATTTTACTTTTTTAGTTTCAAATCCATGTTTATCCAGTCCTTCAAATATAGGCAAATCTGCCAATAAAGTGTACATGGTGAAGCAGTTTGGTCATATGCATAATACATAATTGGTTTATTCTTCCAGTTCAATTCTATTAAGTTTTTGACAGAGCCATGACCTTCATGTTGTCTGAAGAATTTGTTTAGTTTGTATTACAGGAAAAGATCGAGTAAGTATGTCGCCAATTGTGTTTTTGATGTTTATATTGGGAAATGGGCCCATTTTAACTGGTCTTGGAGATAATCTGAAATTATTTCTGTTGGTAATTTTGAATGTATTTCTTTATGTTTTAAGATTAATTTATAATTTGATGTTCATAATTTTTTTAAATATAAATTTAGCAAAATTTGTTGGAAATTTTAGAGTATTTTACTAATTTCACTCACTGTAGTGCTTGCCCTATCAATTAGGCAAATTAAATCTTGTTTGCTTTTTTCCTTTTTTCAAAGCTTACTCCTTCAATTTTATAGTTGAATGATTTTATTATCCTTCTGTTTGATGGATATTAAATGTGTTTGCTGTTGTACCTTGTATCTTAGTTATGCAGTATCCTAAAAGAAAGCTGCTGGATCTAGTTATTTTAGATGTTTACTGACGTTAAAAACTTGATGTTGCATGTTTGCACTACTCATAAGTTTAATTGGTAAATAGCATAACTAAATCAGTATTAAATTTGATGTCCTAGATATAATTCCTTAGAAAAGCATTCAATTGTACTTACTGTTTGAATTGTTATTGTGAATGTTTATTTTAAAATGAATGGTTGTTAGTATTAATTATTCTTATTTTGTAATTTTAATCTAGTCTTTATTTGTAGTTGAGATATTAAATTAGAATTTATGGATCTCTTTATGTAATGTTTTAATTCACCTTCCCGTCACTTTCCCATAATTGAATAAAAAATACCTCATGGTATAGATTAAATTATGTTTGATGTTTTCTGAATACTTAAATTTGTTATAATTAAATTTAATCACACAAACTTATATAATCAGTTTCTTTTGGGTATATATAAAAAGTGAATTTTATGAGTAAATGAATTCATGTCATGATTTCAGCTATTACTGAGGTGTTAAAACTATACAAAATTTTTATTGATCCAGCAAAGTGAGTTTGTGTATACATACATGCATACAGTATCATGTCATTGCAAATATTTTATCAGTCTGATGTAAGGTACTTAAAATTTATTTCTTGCTTACCTAGAGGTAATCAAAATACTGCATGTGTGTATACATGTTTGACTTATTTCTTCTAAGTATGCATCTTGCCTTGATTTTTTTAAATAAATAATGCACCATTTCGACATCTGATTCTTTAAGTATTGTTTTGAAATGAACCATGTTAGTATCAATTTAGTTATTTTTTACTTTCATATTTTATTAATTATATGGAAGATAGTGTATATTAGTTTGAATTATTCACCTGGATGATATTGTTTGCATAATGAAAATGTTAAGTGTACTTAAAATTTATAAAGGATTTATATATGTTAATGATGTATAAATTTGCAAGTTCATTTTTCCTTACATTTTGCTATTTTCTTTCAGTTTTTCATCTTTTCTATACAGTATTACATTGATTTCAAAGTATTTTAAAATTTATTGGAATATATGTAAAAGAGCATAGGAATTCTTAGTTTTATTTTATTATAATATATAAAAGTTTATCTGTGATACAGTTTTCACTTCTGTTCATTTGGTTTGTCAACTAGTCTGAAAAAATTGTACTCAATTTATTGATTATTAAAAATTGTGATAGCTGCACAATCATGTAACATTACTTTTGTCATTTATCATATCTGTATTGTGTATGAAAGGGAAATATGTGTATCTTGTAGAAAAGTATCCAAAGTTGATGTGTTGTGATATTAAAAAGTAGTTAACTTACACTTTCAAAATCAGTGTTCATGTTACATTTCAGGTTATACAATACATTTATGCATTCCCAAATTACTGTAGCAAATATTTGAAGTTCATAGTTTTCAGGCTTCCATGGCATGGGCTCGGGTTTGAACAACTGAAAGTCATGAATCAGTATATCCGTGCCAAGAAATTTCATTAGAGAAATTAATTTTAAATTCTTATGCAGTTTTTTTAAAAATTCTGATAATTCTACTATGAACAACTTCAGGACTTAAAAGCTAAAAGAGACATTCTATGAAACAAAAACTTCCTAAGATAGTGTTATATTGAAAAATATTCAAAACATATCCTCATACAAACATGAGAAAGAACATGTATCAGGGGTGTATTTCATCTGTAGTGATAAGATATAAGTTTTACCCTTATATCTTATCACTAGTAATGAGCTGTTCAGTAAAACATAGTTGCTTCATAAAGAAGAGGCAGTACAATTCTTCAGATGCTATAATCTATTTTCGTCAGTGACTTGGCAGCTGTCATTTCCACAGCTATTTAATCAGCTGTAAATTTTATAAAATTGCATTGGCTTCTTAATATTAAGGACTATGTCAAGCTGAACAGCTGTTAAAAAGGAGCAAAATTTATCTATTAAGCTACTTTGTTTGCATTACAATTTATATTGTGTTATGTAATGATACAAAATGAACCTATGAATGTTCAAAAAGTATCCCATGTAAGTTCATTATTTAAAACGAATTATAATTTCCAATATAATCTTAAAACACTTTATGATAAATTTTGTGTATACAAACATCCATAAAACTGTATCTCTTATCTTTAACTTTTTTTATGATAATCATTCTTATTACTGTTGCTTAAAGGCATCCATAATTCAATATCTTGCTCATTATCTCTAACAGTTACATTTAGATTACGTTTATATGGATTTGACTCTGTACTTTTTTGTACTGGTAAGCTCTGAGAGTCAAAGACATCTTGAGTTTTTAGTTCTGTTTCTTCAGAAAATGTAAGCATAGATAGATTTAAATTCAAAGCATCTTCAAACATTTCGCATTTTCCCAAATTTTTAGGTGTAAGAAAATTTGTAGCAAACTTCTTACTTCTGTTTAACAAAGTCAATTGGTTAACCTGAAAAATAAAGTTAAAAAAATCACGATAAGCCAAAGTTAATATGTATAAACTTGTATTATAATGGACTATCATATCCATTTTCTTTTCACATTCTTTGCTTTGGCCAGCTGAGGAATAACTGAGGATGAGTCGGAGTATTCTCTGATAATTGTGTGTGTAGTTGCATTTTACTCCCCCCCCTCCTGATTGTTTTAACCGGTATACTTTTGTATTAAACTTTATTTCTTATTTTGGAATGAATTTCTATACAAAATGAAGACAAGTTGCCTACAGATATTTTAACAGATTATAGTGGTACTCCTTAAGTTGTATAAGTCAGAATCAGTACACACTTCTGTAATGTCTGAAATATGTATATTACAGATATGCATATATTTAATGCATTAAAAACTATTAATATTTTTAAAACTTCTGCTTTCAGGTAATTGATCATAGGGAGTATATTAGACTTAGTCATGCTCAGGGTATATGTATTAAAAAAAGCTTCAGAACTACTGACATAATATGTACATATTTTTGCTGGCTGCATGTTGCTTTAGACCTTAAGGGTTAACAGGCTGTTTTAGGTATACAAGGGGAGGGGGGGAGTTATATTACTTGGATTCTAACTTTAACCATTTTCAAGTTTATCAAGGGAAATACTAAGTGCCATAATACCTGATTAATCTCTTCCTTTTAGGAAAAAAAGTTTTATGGGCAAGTGGCCATGCAGTATTAAGACATCTTGTGTTTAAAGGGGATGTTCAATTTGCACCATCCCCTTGAAGCATACCTTAAAACTGGTTGTATTAAGGTCATTCTATAATTATCTTCAATGCATGTGTACATATACAAAAGGTCATTCGTACTTTATGGAAACAATTTTACAATTTGTTTTTGGCGTTTGAATTTTGAGATAAAATTTTGGCAACTTCGGAATAGTCTGCTAATGTTTTGGTTTGATTAGAATGTATAATAAAAGATTTATTTTGAAAATGGCTTCTAAAATTGATAGATGGCTTGAAGGTTATGTAACTGCGCTTTCCGAGGAGAAGTTCCGAGGCAGTGTAAAAATCGCGGTTATGGCACTTCAAAAAAAGGTGTTTATAATTTATTAAATTTGAAAGGAAAAAAAGCCTAACTGAATGTAGAAATGAGAACATGACTGCGAAACCTCATCCTAAGACTGTTCGAACGCAGGTAAATATCAAGAAAGTGAAGTCTCTGATCCTAAAAGAAACTCCGCTGATTCTAAGATCCATTGCATTGAAACTACGAATGTCTTCTGATACTGTAAGTAAAATCATTCATAGATTTGAAGTTAAAAAAGATGTTTAAACCTAAAGTTCATCTGCTTTTGAAAAAAGAATATTACAGAAAGAAAGACAAATTGTAGAAAATTATAGGAAAAACACCAGCTGCTGAAAAATGGAAATTTGTGGTAACACTCGATAAGCCATGGGTTTAAGTGACTGTAATAAAAAAAAATCAATTTTCTATTGCTCAAATGACAGGAATGACCATACGAAATGGCTTCGTCAGTGTAGAGAAAAGTTCTCAAATGGATTCATGATAGTTGCAGGATTTTGTTACAACGGCAAATTAAAAATAAAAAAAGTCAAGTAAAGCCTAGATTAATTCACTCGACTATCAGCAGAATATTTTAAAACCAATTTTTGAAGAAATTTCAACCTTATATGGAAAGGACATTAATAAAGTTGAGCTTCATATGGACAAAGCCTCTAGTTACACGTCTGAATCAACTGCCACTTATTTAGCAAAGAATCAGAAATAGGAATAAAGTGTGTCCCATTTAAAGAAATACCTGTAAAATCACCTGATGCTTCTCCAATGGACTTTTGCGCTTTCAGTTTTATTAAAATGAGCTTTAGGATAACGGCATCCAAGAACACTCAGCAGACTTTGGAAAACGGTCCAAGAGGAATGGGGTAAAATTGACATGACAGTACTAAGATAAAGTTTACTTTCATGGAAAATTCGAGCTTGAGCTGTTGTCAAGAACCATGGCTATCAGAAGTGAATTGCTGCAAAAAATACGGTATTTAAGATAAAACTTAACTATAAAAATCATTTCCATAAAGTGCGAACGACCTTCTGTTTACAGAGAAAGATAAATTACCTGTGACGAAGTTGATAGTTTAATATATAGGTTATTAAATTATTCATTGCGGTTTTGATATCTAAAATATTACCTCTGGTGTTCTGATTCTTTCATTATTCAAAGATGACCTGGAGGAACTTCTACTTGAGCTAGTGTCATGCACATCTTGCATGAAAGCATAAAAATATGTTATAAAGTATTTAGGAATGTCTTAAATATTAAAATGTATGTATGGTTATCAAATACATTCAAATATTTTGGCAAAATTATTTCTGTAATCTAGAAATTTTAAACCCTTGTATAAACTTATAATTCTTACAACATAAAATATAAGAAAATTAATTTCTTGTATATTAGGATGTCAGGAATATCGTCAAATCTCTTTCCTTTCAAAGTGAGTTTGAATCGTGGGAATAGGAAGAAGTCTGGAGGATTGAGATCTGGTGAATATGGTGGATGTTCAATTTGCACCATCCCCTTTTTTGCCAGGAACTGTTTGACGATATTGGCTATGTGAGGGTGAGCATTGTCATGAACAAAAAACCATGAACCTTGTTGTGTGTACTGGGGTCGTACCCTGCGTAGACGTTTCATGAAATGGGTCAAAATTTCAATGTACCCTTCAGCATTCATCGTTGTTCCCTCAGGTAGAAATTCCTTGTGGATAATGCCTTGACTATCAAAAAAGGGTGAGCATCGTTTTGATGCGTGATTTTTCTGCTCTGACCTTTTTCCGATGAGGTGACTCAGGAGAACGCCATTCCATGATTTGTCGTTTCATTTTTGGGTCGTACCTGAGACACCAGGACTCATCCTCAGTGATAATACAGTTCAAGAAGTTTGGTGTCGCATCCGCCGTTTCGACAAAATCCTGTTAAGCCTCTAAATGTGCCTGCTTCTGATCGTCATCCAAGTGATGTGGCACAAGACAACACGTTTTCTCATACCTAAATTCTGGGTAACGATTTGTCGCACAGATTCACGCTTAATCTGCAGTTCATCAGCTATCATGCGCACAGTTAATTGACGATCTTTCGTGAGTAATTTCCTCACTTTCTGAATGTTTCATCAGTGACGGAGGTCGCCGGTCTTCCGCTACGGGGGTTGTCAGAAACACTTCCCGGCCTTCTCGAAAACAGGCTAACCACTCGTACACACTTCATGGACAGTGCTTGATCTTCATAAACATGTACCAGCATCGCATGAGTTTCTTTCGGTGTCTTGTCAAGCTTAAAACAAACTTTAAATTGATCTTTTGTTCGTTCATTTTCCTGTTCTCAGTTAAGAACAAATGTACTAAACAAGCACTTTGTAAAACAAGTCTTACACGGAACACAAACGACGCTCAAGTGAACAACGGTGGGGGCAGATGGTCAACACCTGCTGCTACACAGGTGCAGCGTTTTGTTTCGCCAGTGTTGCCAGATCGGCCGTTCTGACTTCATTCACCAAACTTTGTCAGAGGTTGTATTTTATCAACAAGCAGAATATCAATTTTTCTCCATTGTGTGAGCAGTAACTATAGTTTACCAATTAAAGTGGCTGTCAATTACAGACTAAGCATTGAATCTGTTTACAATTGATATGCGTGTCTTGGAAGCATGCTAAATGTGGGAGCACCAACAATATCAGTCCAGTGGCACCATCTCTTGGATTTTGTACAGACTTATCAAATGACCCTCATGTTATCCTTTAAGTATAAAAGAAAAATTTATTTACTTTCAAATTTTGATTTATTGGTTGATGCAAATAAGATTGATATTAATTTCTAAGTTTGTTTTTGTAACTCAACCGCAAAAAGCCTGTCAATTTTAATTCTAATTACTGGCAATTATAAATTTATTAAACTGAAATTCTATTTTTCAGACATTAAGTTATGCTTTTTACTCAAATTTAAAAGGGATAATTAATCTGATGAAATTTCAAATTATTTTGTCATGACTTTCAGTCAGAAACCATGCTAGTACTTTCTTTTTACTATAAAATAAGTACTACAGCTTTGACATACGTTTAAAATATTTTGCATAAAATAAAAATTTATCAAATCTTGAATTTAGGTGCATCTTAAACTATTGATAGAGGAGGTGGTGCCAGCATCTAGTCTGTATATTAAAAATTATACAAATATTACTTATTGCATTTAAAGAGATAAGGCCTTAGTTGCTGTGTCGTGCCCTGTCTGGTATATTAGAATTACACCTAGAAATAGTGTGAAGTTTTCAAATGATAATATGCTATATTTGTCAAATGCATGCTTCATTTTAGGGCAGCCGCCCAGAGACTTTACGGGGTCTGGGGCAAACTTCTGTTGGGGGCCCCAAGAAATCTGATTAATCGAATAATTTTATTTATTTTTTTTTTTTTGGGGGGGGGGGGCCTTTTTTCAGGAGATTATTTTGAATTTTGAAGTACGGTACAAGTTTCAGAATTTTCTTTCAGAGGAAATCTAATAAATAATTTAAAAAAAATTTTTTGGGGCCCCTCCGGCAGTTGAGGGCCTGGGGCAAAGTGCCCCAGTTGCCCCCTCTCTGGGTGGCCCTGTTTTAGGGTATCAATTTGTAAAATAACATTCATACCATCATTTCTGAGACTCCCAGCTGTTGCACATTCCTCCAGAGAATTGTAAGAACTATATTTTAAAGACATGATTGAAAATCAATTTTTAGTAAGAAAGATCTCATAACGTTGTGTGTTTAGTTTAATTGGCTAGCAATTGCTAAGAATTAGGATGAACTGGTAAAATTACTGCTGGTTACTTCACAGAACAAGACTTTTGCTCACTAGAAATAATCTTTGTTTATTTGGTAGTCTTGGTGGTACTGAAATAAAGTGGATTGCAAAAGCATTGCTTTTGTTTTCAAAAAATATATCCTCTTTTATAAAGTCAAATCTGGCTAAATCACTGGGATAATATGATCTCGAAGAGCAATTAAACTTATTTTACTTAATTTATTCCTTTTTTACATTCTCCTTATAACTGATCAGGAATGTGACCAGCACTTTAGCCCAGTCTTGTTTTATAAACAATTTAACCTTTTAGAAAATTCAATGTTACATGTCTTATGAAGGTATTCCACCCATGTACAATTAAATTGAGATCAATAGAATACGCAGGCCATAAAGTTTGTTTCCACTCTTCAGTACTTCTGCGATTCCTGTCAGCATAATTCTCTAATCCAACAAAACCTTTCTCCTATCATCACACTTAAGCACTGATATTCCCCTAAACACAGCTGGTTTTTTTATTGTGAACCTACATGCATCACAATTGTTTATTTATTACAAATGGGCGGAAGATTGGCTGTGACGCCATTTGTTCTCGGTAAAGGTCGAGACTGCTGGCCATTCATTTAAGGGGGCACTGTATAAGTGGCCAGCATTACCCTCTACATGCCGGTCCCATAATTTAGAACAGTCAAGTGACAAGACCGGAACACTTGACCCCGCACCTCCAGAGGTAAATGCATCGCAATTGTAAATTAGCTACAGTTCAAATTTGAGAAGTCCAACAGCACTCTGATTTAAAAACTTCTGAACTTGCATTCTGCGTATGGAGACTAAATACTACGTTATTCAACCAAAACATCCCATTCATGTGCTGGCATCTGTCTCACTTCCACCTTATGGACTCCTCAGAGATAATAAGAAAATAGTGCCAAAACTAGTGAAACAAGTCAGGCAATAATTAAACCTTAAGGTATTCACTAGAAATAAAGGTATATTGAGCTAAAGTAAGAGTAGGAGAATGCTGACATAGTATTCCAAGAATAGTCCTTTTGCCTGCCTTAGCTTACTGTGTGGGCATTCTCTTACTCTGCTCCTGAAGGAAGCTGATTTTGGTTTTTAAATTCAAATTGACCTAAATTTACAGTTATATGTAGTGAATATCTTAAGGTTTACCATATCCATCATAACAGAAAATTTAACCAGTGAAAGAATTTTTTCCTAGAGATGGGGTTAGATTTATAAAACAATTCAAATTTCTAATGTTTTTGGATGGTTTATAACTGATGCTTTAAAAGCAAAAAATATGCTGTTTCCTAAGCAGTTGTCTACCAATATAGTCAGGCTTCTTTAAAATTTATAAGTTACAAAATAAAACTTTTTTTTTTGTTATTTCCGTGTAAACTAACATGCTTTACCTTGAAACATACACATAATGTTGGGTTATATTCTTAGGCAATGACATCTGTTTAGGCAACTGATCATAGTTGATTACAAAAACACCTACATTCAGGGAAAATAAGAATTATTAATTTTATTTAACAGGAAAAAAACCTGTTACATAAGCCATTGATTTTATTCAAAAGTCTTAATCTTGGAACAGTTTTATTTAAGACTATAGAGGCACAAGAATGCTGTCATTCATTATATTCTATTCTTATATTCAAACTACATATTAGATGAAATAAAAATTTTCCTCATATGCTTTTTCATAAATTTTATGTAATTATTTATAAGCGTATTAATAGTACTCAGGACCTATTAAATAGGAAAAAAAAAATGCTACAAAGCCTTTTAAAACACTATCTCTGGATTCATTTTTCTAAATATATCAATGAAGGATATCTGTTTAATTTAAAAATGAACACTTAAATGAGGTTTATAAAAAGTTTGAACTCTGTAAGTGAAGGTATTGCATTATGGTGAAAGCTTAGCTAGAATGGTTACAGAAATACTGGGATGAAATACTTTTTTTTTCTCTCTCTCTCAATGCAGCAAGTATTTTGTCAGGGCATTGACCTGTCCATACAATGAATTTTTTGGCTACTTAATTTGAGGAGCACTATATAAGTGAATTGACATTGCTCCCATGAGGGGACAGCAAAGAAACATCCATGCCTTCTAAGATTTTTATCCAAGAACATTTTGTAGAAACTCCAGACACTAACAGTTATATGATATGGATGGCAGGATGAAGTACTTCAGTCACTGAAAAGTCTGAATGTTGAAATTTAAATTTTTTTGGAGGTATTGAAGGTAATAGGTAAGAGATTGAAGCAAATATTTAACAATGAAAAAAAATTGGATATAAAGTTTTTAATATCAAAGTTAAAATAATATTTATTATGTCATGATAACTTGAAATTTTGCATGGCCTAAAATTCTGCTCAAAAATGAGTTTTCCATAATATAAATTACATTAAAATAAAGTTTATAAGCATGTATTTACCTTCTGTGATATTAACTAAATCTCTTGATAGTAGGAAAACTCTTTTCAGCCTGAAAACTCCACTTAATGATAAAAAATTTATTTCTTTCAGTTTTAAATTATTCCACATAGTAGCAACAATATCCTCTATATCCACTAGAACATTTATCCACTAAAAAAAATTGCAAACACAAATAACCAAATACAAAAAATCATTTAAAAAAATGTAAATAATAATAAAAAAAACTTAATGAGATTCAGGTTTAAAATCTTATTCAAAAGAAAAAAAATGCATTTGTCAGTATGAACTGTCAACAAAGCAAATTCTGTAATTCAATATGATACATACATGCACCATTTAAGAATATTGCTTCCATGTTTAAATTTTATTTTTCTTTTACAATAGTAGGTGCATGTTTACAAAAAGAATACTCGCATAGAAAACAAAATGCTTAACAAATTACATTAATCTTCACTACTTCAAAGACTTAAAATGCTTATTTTGCAATTTGACAGGTAATTCCCAGAAATAAATTAATTATATAATTCATTATAAATCTTAAATGACATTTACACCTTAGGGAAAAGGTCAATTCTCAAATTTACTTTTGAGAACTATGAAGAGGGGGGAGGGAGTTTAATTAATTTTACACAAATATTCTGTAGCATATATAGTAAAATCAGAGTGTGAAATTCCTTACATTATATAAGCATACTATTTCAGAAAAACAAAATATCTATAATAATTAAAACTTTCTAACAAGTATACCATAAATAATAACACTGAAATTTCAGGTTAAAATACAGGGTTAAATAAATAAATCTTTTTGTGATTCTCTCTCCCTTTGACTGCTTAAGTAATTACAGTAGGCAGCCTTTAGTCATCATAAATTGAGATATAAAATGTTTCTTAAGTAGCTCTAAAGAAAATATAAGTCAGTCACTCAGTTTTACAGACACATAATTTGCAAAATCCAGAATACAGGCTTTTTCTTTTATTCCCTAATAAGTGCTGTAAATATTGTACACTTGTACGCTGTATATAGATATACATGTCATTCATGGGAAAATATCGAAGAGGGAAATTAATAAACAAATTTTGTTGATCATAAACAATATTATTTTACTTAAAACATAACAATCAGATTCAAACTCCTTAAAATTTTGAAATTCTCTAATTTTTTAACTAAATAAAAAAAAAATTATTTAAAACTTTTTTTTTAATTTTCGGAAATTTTTTGTTTAAATTTTATTACTTACTTTATTTGAGTTTTCAATAATGAACGGCAAAACTGTAAATAAAGATGAGTTTTGTTTTGACTTTTGATTGCTTGATAATGTAATTCGTTTTCTTTGGCTATTGCATGATGTTATTCTAAAAAAGACATTAATAATATAAGTAATTATCAGTATAAGTACAATTACTATAGCCATAAAATACAATTATGATTTGATTACTATTACTAAACTTAGTGTATTAAATCACCATTACTACACACCATAAAACATTAAATATGTCACAAAATATGAAAATGGAATATTTCGTATAAAGTTGAGTTAACTGCACAAAAAATACAAATTTTTTGCTAAACTTCTAATGAATTTTCATTGCATCGTATAATCAAATAGTTAGATCTAAACATCTATAAAAACATTTGATAATTAAAAATGACTAATTGAAGTATCATATTACTTTTCTTCTATTCAACTGTAATATATTTCATAAATGTTACTTTATATCACTATACTATACATGAGCACACAAATTTTGCATCAATTAAAATAAAAACCTATAAAATAACACACAAAAATGAACTTATTGAGATTGAAATGTTAGATTTAATATCACATTAATACATAATTTATTTTGTAAGTTTCAAGCTATAGTTCTGATGCTACTACAAACACCCAACAATGTGCAGCAATTCAGCAATACTATTCTTGTGTCAGGGGAATATTTCTTAGTATAATGGATCTAAACACTGGTGGAGTCCCAAGTTCAGTTGTATATAATGTACTATAGCAGAGGTGGGGGACCTTTTTACCATTAGAGGCCACATGTAAATTAGGTAGTAATAAAGGAGGCTGCATAAGTTGACATAAATGCAACTTTTATGAAATTATTATAGTTAGGTATAGTTTTAACAATTTGGTGCATTATATAGAAAAATAACAAAAAAAATTAAGTCCTTATTTGTTTATTATTTGACATAAAAAGTTAAAATATAAAATATTTTTGTATTCACATAAGGGTAAAAACTTGTTATAACGTTAATCATTATTTTTTTAAAATAAATTTATTAGATTCATAGATACCGCTGTAATTTTTTATATTTCACTGTTGGTATTTTTATTTATGTAAGCACACACACACTATATATATATATACTCATGGACAAAAAAATTAGCGCACTAAGAAGGAGTCGTCAAAATGAAACGAAATTTTACATATGTAATGACTACTTTGATATAAGTAAATGATAAGAAAATCAAAGAAAAAGGATAATTTATTTCAGAGAAAAAGGCAAAAGAACGGAGGAGTTAATACTCCGTTGGACCCCCTCTAGCGCGAATGCACGATGCGATACGATCGGGCATTGAGTTATACAAGTTCTGTATGATGTCTTGAGACATTTCGTTCCATATTTGCTGTAACCTTGCCTCTAGTTCGTTCAAACTCGTGGGATGCCCAACTCGTCGTCCCAAATGATCCCAGATTGCTCGATTGGAGACAAATCTGGGGATCGGGCAGGCCAAGGAAGGGTAGTAACAGCAGGGCCCGATTTAGAAAATTCTGGACTATAGGCACAACTCAGGATGGGGGGCCCCCCTAACACTGATGGGGGCGTAAAGTTTCCAAAATTGACACATAAAAAAATAATCATGAATCATTGTGAAAGTACCATTTTACCAAGAATTGGATATTTGAAGCGCAGAAGCCTAGAACAATATCATATAACAAAAAGCAATACAACATATTAACTTCATCATTAAAACACCAATATAATGCAACCAGAAATCTTATTAATCCCTTATATACACTATAGATATAACTATATATATGATGAGCCAACCAATCAATCAAATTTGAAAGGATATATAAAAAATTGCTATTAAAAAAGGTAAAATAAAAAAAAATTGGGATTTTTTTTTCTTTTAAAATAAAAATTTTGGGGGGCCCCCAAACATTTGGGGGCCCCTAGGCCCGGGCCTAATGGAAAATCAGGGCCTGAGTAACAGTGCGGAGACAGTCTTGTGACACCCTTGCCGTATGAGGCCGAGCATTGCCTTGTTGAAAAATGGCTCCTGGGAGCCGTTGCATGAGTGGCAACACATGTGGTTGCAGGATTTCATGAACATACCGCTGGGCTGTCATGGTGCCACGGAACAATACTAGGGCTGACCGTGTATTGTAGGCAATGGCACCTCATACCATCACACCAGCTGTGGGAGCGATGTGTCGCTGAACAGCAAAGGCAGGATTGAAGCGTTCACCACGGGCTCTCTACACACGAACACGATTGTCATCACTACCGAGATTGAATCTGGATTCGTCGCTAAAGACGACCTGGTTCCATTCCGCTGCAGTCCAGTTTCCTTGTGCGCGGCAAAACTCCAAATGGAGGCGTCGATGGGTGGGCGTCAAGGGCAGCACACGTAATGGGCGCCGCGATACCAACAGTCCTTCAGCCAGACGCCTTCGTATGGTTCAAGAAGACACAGAGGCCCCTAATGAAGGTGTTACCTGTGCCTGGATGGCGGTCGATGAAGCAGTTGGCTGTACGCGGCATTTCTTACGATGTGGCGGTCTTCTCGACGATTGGTCTGTCGAGGGCGTCCTGAGCCTGGTCTTCGTGTACATGACGTCTCTCGGGTCCACTGGTCCCAACACCTCCTCACAACACAATCAGAGCGGCCTAATTGACGAGCTACTCGCCTAGCTGACCACCCAGCTTCCATCATCCCGACGATTCTCCCCCTCTCAAACTGCGACAACTGTTTATATTGTCTTCGAACACGGCGTAATGGCATGTCTATCTCAGCTCTTCCTTTGTAAATGATTCAGCACACTCAAACAAGCTTTGGTTACCTGTTTTATACTCCACAGAGTATGATGTTCAACGCCCTCTACCGGCTATACGTAATGCGCAATCACGCTGCATTTCTAATCATTTGCATATCTCCCCGACATGTACCTTCATTGCAAGTTTCGTTACGATCCCGCAATTATTTCTTGGTGCGCTAATTTTTTTGTCCATGAGTGTATATATTCATCCAGATTTTTAAATTTTAATAAACCACTACATATTTAAATACCATTTCAAATAAAAATAATAAAGTAGAAGTATTTTTAAATAATTTTTACATTATAAAGAAATACAAAAGAAAAATAATAGTATTAAACTATAAATAACTGACATAAAAACAATTCCTAAAATAATTTTAAAATCCGATGAAAAATTTAAGTTAGTGGGATATTTGCATTTGTTTCTTGCTTGAAAGTAATTGAATATTTAGATCAAGCTTCGTAACGCAACGCCTTAATTGATCCTCTAAATGAGCATCTGTGATTAGTGCTCTTAAACTAGTTTTAATTTTTGTCATGAGAGAAAATATTGACTCGTAGCAGTAAGCACTTCCAAAGCAGGAAAGTAAACGGCATGCATGCTCTCGTAGACATGGATATTCAACAGCATTTTTCCAGATTTCTATTGGATCCTTTTTGGCATCAAAAGGGCTTCCGTTTTTAAAAGAACAGCATTCATTCCTTTATTTAAATTAAAAACAAAACAATTCCAAAAAAAACCTGAACTTAAATCTTCCTGTTGCCATTCGTGCAGAAAAAATAATATGTTTTAACATACATGGAGTCAGTCACAACAATAATAGTAAGAAAATAGTTTATGTGTAGAGATCATATAACATGTCTGGTAGTATTGCTAAGAAACTCTGAGCATTAAATTACATATAAAGTGTAGTTAAAGTATCATACAATCAAGGTAAACGAAGCTCATTTGGATAAATATACAATTGTAGTGACTTTAGACAACAATTTCAAAATGTCAACTTTATTTTGGCCGACACTGTACATACATTCATGCCATTCTTTAATTCCATTGATTTGCAAATTGTTGTAATCTATATAATTAAACATTAATTAATACAAGTGCTAGCTATTATGAAGGCCACACAAGAAGATCACAGAGGCTACATGCGGCCTCAAGGCCGCACGTTCCCCACCTCTGTACTATAGCCTTTATGGTATGTGTAGTATGATTCTACATTTTAATACCTAGTACAGTAGCCACCACGGAAGAGTTATGAAGTGTTTTATTTTCTCTACAACTAATATCAAGTATTATTTCTTATAAAAATAATTCTGTGCATAAATTTACAATAACTAAACTTTAGTTATTGTAAAAATGTATTTAAGACAATCAGAAGATTTCTGTTGCATTGTGAAAACAAAATAAACCATACATATTACAGATTCCCTGGATATCCTTGATATTTATAAAAAGTTGAAACTGTATTCTCTCTAATTTATAAATTTACTTTTTATGACTTTCTCATTTGAGAGCAAAGGCAATCAATTTTTTAAATTGATGAAATAATTTTGGGGTGGATGTCACCATATTTTTTAAATTGTAATCTAGCATCTTTAATCTCCAGTATCTTTAAAGCTGATTACATTTTTCTAACATTCATATAAATAAAGATTTGAAATTAAAATGTATTCTTAGTTCAAGATATCTGGAAACAGTAAAATATACATTAATGTTTTTATGTGAAAAACTATATATGTTTACATTTCAGTGCCCTCAAATCCATTTCACTAAATGATTGATTGGAATACACTATGAATTTATGTCTTATATCCCACTCCACCACTTTTGAAAATCAGCTTATTTATTCACTATGCATTGATATCTATGCAAACTCTCTAAACTTAGGGACTATTTTTTATATATATTCCATTAATATTTTACTTAAAATAATTCTTATTTACATTTAATTAAAAAAATCATTTATAGGATAAGATTAATACAGAAAATAAAAAATAATAGAAATCAATTATATCAAAAAAATTTTCTTATATATACAGAGGCTGTTCACACATTTTTTAGACGATGTATATTGTATTCACAAAACTAAATTACATAAAATTCTTGTGTTTTATATGTTCTATTTGACATCCCTTATTCTGAACTATCTTTCGACACAACAATTTCCAAGATAATAATGCCTTTTGAAATGTCAGAAGAGGTATTCTATCCCATTCCTCCTGAACAGCTTTCCAGAGTCCTGTAAGGGTTTTGAGACGACGTTTGGATAATGCAGATTGTAAAAGTCTGAAAGCACAAAAATCCATAGGTGATACATCGGGAGATTTAGTAGGGATATCAGTGAAGGGTATGGCCTTGATACCAGTTTTTTGTTCCATTTCGTTTAGGAAATTTACAGTGGATTTTGATGTGTGACTGCTAGCTTTGTCCTGATGGAGTCTCACAGATTGATGGCACTGTGGGTAAAGCGATGGTATTTCATTCAGAAAAATTGGCGATAAAATATGTTCCTGATAGTATTTGGAGTTAATCTTGACATTTTTTTCCACTCTCTTTATTTTTAACTTGCCATTATAAGAAAAACCAGCAACAATCATGAATCCCTTAGAAAAACTTTCTTTCGATTCTTTGAACCATGTACTTAAATTTTTTCTCCCCTTTTATGATAATAAATGGCTCTTTTTTGTTGCAATCATTTAAATACACCCATGATTCATCTATTGTGACATTTGTTTTTCATTTTTCTTTGGATAAGTGTTTCTCATATAGAATTCTGCAGCGTGTCTTGCGTTCAGCAATATGATTTGGAAGACGACGATGCACATTGCGTTTTTTTCGCTTTCTTAAGATTTAAATCAACTTTTATCATGTTGTTTACAGTGGACACCGAGCATTTTAATAATTTTGCAACTGTCCTTTGACTAGGGGGATTTTCTTTTAACATTAAACAACGTACCTTTGCAACAGTCGAAGATGTCCGTTTTTTCCTTGGATACTTGTTTGGAATTTTTGTCCCACTTGAGGCTCCAATTTGACGTTTTTTTCCTTTCTTGTTGACGATATTACCTATCGACGCTTTAGATATCACAAAAACATGACTCTCACATCGTTTTTGGATAACGGAGTATGCATATTTCTCTTCGGAAAGAGAATAAATATAGGCTTCGAACCACTGCTTTGTTAAAAACGCCATTTTGAATAAAAACAAAACTTTCAAGCCGCAGATGATAATTTTGACTTTTAAAAACATAGTACAATTGCAATTATTTCTTTTGCAGCAAGCGATTTTTTATTACTGCTTACCAAAATCGTCTAAAAAATGTGTGAACAGCCTCTGTAGTACTAGAGCAAATATAAGCAAAAGCTTTTCTTTTTAAATAAGAATGGAAATAAAATGTAAGAAAATTAAATTTATTTTACCCTATGTTACATAATAAATTTGCTTTCACCGGAAAACAAAGCTGAAGAACTAATAAAGGGAAATATAATTTTACTGTAAAGAAATAAATAAAAAATAAATATATTAATCAAACATTACCCATTAAACATACATAAATGGAATAAAAAAAGATACATATTAGATGTAAATAATATAAGTTGTAATATATCAAATGATTAAATAAATGCCTTATACCTTATCCTTTTATATTTTAAGATACACAATTTTAAAAAGTAACAAAAAGGCACAATTTAGGCATGAACTTGCTCCATTTGTTAACTTCCGGATGTACAGAGGGAGTCAGACTACATTAGTACAAAGTGACAAAAAATAAATCGCTTGGAGCTTCTAAGATCATCTGAAAGGGTTGTGCATTATTTCTCAGGACTGCCAGCTTTACTCCTGCTATTATCACCTACAATCCTTGGTTTTCACAAAGACAATATTAACAAAGTGAGATTGTCTTATAATAGTTGCAACACTTAAAAATTGTCAAAAGTGTTCACAAATCAATACAGATTATGGTGCAAGTTCCACAAAAGATAATGGACATTTGTTTAGAGCCATTTAAATCTAAAGAGTAAATCAGAATTACTGTTTTGTATTTTGATGCTTTCACACAATCTGTTATTGACAGGTGAAGTTTCTCAGCCATGTGAGAAAACAGCTCATTTTGTATTTCAAATATCAGAAATCCAAGATAACAAATAAAGGTTTAATAAGTCTGTGTTGCATATACTCAATGCTAAACTGAAACAAATTTTTGAACTTTTCCTTAAAAGATATATTTTATTTTCACATTTCATATTTTTAAAAATAACAAAATTTGCATAAAAGTAAATAATTCAACTGAGCTGACTAAGATTGCACTTAATAAAAAACTGCAAAATCCTTATCCCTAAATAAAATTTAAATTATCCCTATGCATTATTGTTTCATGTAGAAAGATATGATAATCACCTCTTTAAAAAGACATAGTTAACCCCAGAAAATTAGACAAATATTTTTTCAGCTCACAAAGAGCTGACTAAAATTATCACTTGTAGAACTGTTAAATAATCAAAAACATCAGTTACTTTTACTAAAAAGGCTGGTAGATACTGATATACTTAACAGATTAATAAAAATTATGAATTCAGAAATTACTGTATGTAAAATAGGAGTCTAGAAACACTGAGAGAAAGAGTCCTTGCAAGAGTGAATGTTAAAGCCAGGTAATGCAGTATTCCAGATAATGTTTGCTATTCAAGAAATTCCTTCTTATATTAAGTGAGGAAAAAGTAAGAAGCAGAGTTCACTCATATCAGTAAAATGATTTACAGTTTTATAAAAACACCATGCACTCTATGTTTATGATGTAATACAAATATCTATGCCAGCCATACTCAATCTTTTATTCTCTCAGGCTGCATGCATATGTTTGCTATGATATACAGGCTGCAACATAGTATACTATATCTTAAAATACAATAATGTAAAAAATAAAACTGAAAACCTTAATGTATTCAAATGTTTATTTTAAAAATTCGTGTGATTTTTTATGCTGAGACAAATTTTTGACTATTTTACACAAATTAGGTTTATACTTGTTACATGTTACTCTCAATACATCATCAAGGAAAGAATCAATAAGCCAACTTCTATATATGTTCTTCGCATAATTCATTTTGGAACTGGATGATTCACAAAGATACGCTGCAGCAAACAACATGAGCAGTGGGTGGCACAATTTTGTATTGTTTTGTATTTTTCAGACATTAATTCCCAAAATTATATTTAAAAAAGTACCTGCCCTATAATGAGTAGGAGTGCTTCGGGCTGCACATAAAAGCTTGGTACGGTGCATGCAGCTCACAGGCCACAGTTTGAGTATGCTAAACAATCTTATCTATGGTAAACAATCTGGGTATGCTAAACAACCTGATCTATGCTAAACAATGTAGGTAATGTTCTACTAATCTGAAGTTATATTTTGTTGCGTATAGTACCTATGTTAATATGCAGTATTACAGCATCAAGCACTTTTACATGAGGCAAATTAGTAAAAATATTGAAGCTCTTAGTTTTTCTAGACCAAAAGTAGCAATCATAATATCAGAATAATAAAAGTTTAAAGTGTCAATAATACCTGCATTAAGGATAGATATGTTCCCATCTCACTACATACTATTTCCACAATTAGGCTAAGACTCTTTATCTGTGTTCCAAGCCTGCCAAGATGATTTTATGCTAATCCTTGTGGCGTGGCTCATTCTATTCTCCTTGGGAGAACTGCCTTGATAAGCTACGTCACAAGGGTTGCCATAAAAGTAAGCCAGTGGTTCAGAAGGGTCAAATGTCAGTACACTGATTTTTTTCTGCTGGATAGGAGACGACTTGAGTTCTTTGATATTTTTTTCACACCTCCGAGGTTTTGCAAGTGTTCTTGGTAATTGTATGATTTTCTAATCTGATTCTCTTTAGTTCGTATATTTTACTTGAGCAATATAGCATATTTATACACTTATATATATAGTATAATATATACTTATATTAAATTGAAATAGATTGCTTAAATTTTTTGCATAAATATTTTGCACGTCGTTAATTTTTTAACCTGATTTACTTTAATTTATATATTTTGTTTTAGCTTAATATATTTATACATAGCATATATATATATATATATATATACAGCATAATATAGTAATATATAATATATTTATATTAAATTAAAATAGATTATATTAGATTGTTAAATCTGAATTTATTTTTAACTTTATTTGAACATGGAAAGAACATTTCCGAGATGTATCTGAGACCATAACTACATAAAAAAAAAATTTTCCAGCTTTTTTTACTAGAAGAACAATGTTTTTCAATAATAAACATTTATTTTATATTAAAAAATTATCACTGGATAATTTACAAGTTTTATGTATTAATAAATTTTGTTATACTCTTATTTTATTGAAAAAGGTAAATAAATAAGCTGTGTTGCATGTTATCGGTGATAAGTAACGAGTAGCGCTAAGGGCAAGGTTTAAGAGCCAGTCCTACCCACTTGCCATACAGAGAGCTGGGGAAAACAAAAACGGCACCAAGGTTGGCCAATTTTATTTCCCCCAAAAAATTTGGCTTGGTGAGCTTGAAACACAGATAAGGAAGCTGTTCCTCTAATTAGTTAGATGGTGAAAAATGAAAAATTACTCATTACAATGCATAATTTTTTAGTGTAAATCATTTTTGTACGGCTGCTAAAAAAAAAGTGATATTGTGAACTTTTAGCAGGGATGCTAGGCCTTCTAATTAGAATCTTGAGATTGATTCTATAGCCTCCCCTTAAAATATGTCTGAGTTAGAAACCATATATTCATTCTCTCAAGTGGTGCACCCAGGGGGTGGGCCCTGGCTCCCCCCAAAGAAATAGAAACTGCATTATGAATATTAAATTTGCATTATAAATATTTTTATCCGTTCTACTCGGCCCCCTCCAAGATTAAATCCTGGGTGCACCAGTGATTCTCTCTCTCTGCTTTTTATATATTCTCACAACAGTATATATTCTGATAATTATATTTAATATATTTTTATCAAAATTCTAATTTTATTCCTTATTTATTTATGTATCAGACAGAATAAGCATAGAAAATATTTTTAAGGAGAAAAAGTAAATGATAAATAAAAGCAAAATATTTGAAAACTAAATATACAGTAGAGATGCAACCCTTTATCAATTTTTAATTTTAAATGTATTGTTAAAAATTTCACTTAACTTTTTAAAAACATTGTCATTATCTGATTAATTATATAATTTTATTGAATCATTTAATTTCACTTTAGGGCATGAACAAAGTTTCAAAAACATTATTTCAAAACCTAGAACTACTTTTTTAAATTTATATATGTTTAGTTTATTTCCTATAAATTTAAACAAATAACTTACATTTTTTATTCTTATCCTTTGGTAAACACATATGAGCCATAGGAGACTTTCCACCCACATTATAAACATATGTTTTTGACAGTGTATCATATTCCTAATAATAAATAAAAATATAATTCATACAGAAAGAAAAATCAAACCTACAATATTTAAAATGACACAAAGGAAAAGATTTGTTTTTACACACATATTTTAATGTCATAATTTTTTTAGGCAAATATCCTACAGCCTTGCAAAAAGGGTTGAATTCCATATTACTGATAAAGGTGCCATATGATATATTGTAAAAGGACATTACTGTCCTTATATTGTGGTAAGAAAAACCACAGTACACCAGACTTGTTATCATCTTCCTCTCTAGTAAATACCATACTTACTCATCAGTAGAACTATGATGCAAGAACTGCAAAATATACATTCATACCTTCATGGTGAAATAATCTATACCCCATATTATATAATTGTATCAGATATAGATTATTTGAGAATGTTATGTATATTACATATCTGTGAATATTATGTATATGATGTAATAATACTGTATAATGCGTTCAAATTTTTTTTTTTTTTAAATTACGTCGAGGAATTAGTCGGAAATACCATTTCCCTGCGTGCGGCCCAATACAAACTAGCCTTAGAATAATAGTTGTCAAGAAGTAAAACGTTAGAACTAATGTTGGCTAAAGAAGCACAAACTGTCAAATGTCTAAAATCCATAGTATCTCCATTTGAACACAAGGGACAGTCAGGGGTATCCCTCACACCGATCAAATATGGCACTCCATGAGAACAATATCATTATAATCAAATGCAATATAACTATATTCAGGTTGTTGGTAAATTTCCTTTATTTGAATGTTCAATTTAGCATTTCCTACTAGAAAATTGTCAAAAGTAACACATTTTATAAAAACATATTTTCTTCCCTTCAGTTAATTTTGCTACCTGTTTCCCTAGGTAAAAATGCTCATGAATATTAACATATAAAACAGATGACAGGCAATGGAAAATAGCTTATTTTTAATTGGCTTCCAATGACAACTCCAAATATAACAAGATTCAATACATTACAAGTATTGTGACACATCATTTCTGTCATTTTATTATAACTACCTTTAAACTGAAATGTCAGAGGCTAATCGGTTGATTCCAATTTCATACCACACAAGTGTTCAGTGATCTGTTTTTTTAATGAGTTTCAAATATCTCATTCTATTTCAGTAATTGATAGCTTCTTGTTCCTCAGACCACAGTTAGTCTACATAGCTGACCAGGAGCATACATACAAATTTGTACTAGAGCTAGTTCTTCAACTAGTTTCAAGGGTATAGAGAATTCTTGTATTGCCTCACAAAGCTTTTTCCATCTAAGGCTGTCAGTTTCAGCTTTAAAATCTACAAACAACTGATGTGTATTAATGGCAAATTCTGCAGCCTTTTAAAGAAGGCATATAATTGTTAAATATTTTAATTTGTATTGTTCTTAGATACATTAACAATATCTTATACACAGTCCAGTCACATTAATGTGACCACCTGACAAAATCCAGAATAACCACCTTTCGCAGAGCGGACTGCTGCGAGACGTGCAGGAAGAGAGTCAATTAGGTTCCTGAAGGTGTTCACTGGGATGTTGAGCCATGCCGACTCCAGTACCATGGCCAGCTGCTCTAGGTTATGTGGGTTAGGATCCATGGTGCGAACAACCCGATCGATGTGGTCCCACAGATTCTCGATTGGGTTAAAGTCCGGGGAATTTGCTGGCTAAAGGAATACGGTAAACTCATCCTCGTGCTCTTCGAACCATGCATGTACACTGCGAGCATTATGACACGTCACATTGTCCTGCTGGTAGATGCCATAATCTTGAGGAAAAACAATTCGTATGTAGGGGTGAACATGGCCCGCAAGGGTAGATGCATACTTGTGTTGATCCTTCCTGCCTTCCACAATGATGAGTGAATGCCAACACATTTTATATATCCACCAAATCTGCTGATGACATGTGCCTTCTGCGATTGGTTATTTAACGTTGATGTCAAAAGTAGGCGGTGGTCACATTAATATGACTGGACTGTGTATACATACACACATATATATATAAATATTTCATCATAATTCTCACTAAAAATCAGCAGTACCAAATTCTAAAATTCAGGTAATTATCGCATTTATTTATAGTTTCACATTTTTTTTATTGACTGTTCTTTTCTAATTTTCAAACTGAATTTTTGAAACTTAAAAATATACAAACTATCATACATATTTTAAAATAAAGTTTAATGGATATGAAACAGATACAGTAAATTAATGTTCCTGATTTGCATATATTAACAATATTTACACGATATGAATTAAAATATATTATTTGACAAAAATATAGATATGAAAAAGGCCAAAGAATTAAAATAAATTGTGTTTCATATTCTATTTTGCTTCTTTTTAAATACTAAAAAGTATATACTTTTTGCACACTACTATGCATCTTCCACTGATCCATCAATATTTTGTTACTTGTTGACAAGAGTTCTATATATTTATTACCCTAAAGAATAAAAAGTTTAAAATATGACGTATAAAATGAAGTTACAGCATAAACAAATATCACATTAATAGTTGACATTCTTTTGACCTACCACTTGATATCATAAAAACTGTTTAAAACGAAGTATAAGTAAATATTCAGCTTAAACATAGTTGTCATTATTATATTCAATTAAGCATAGTAGTCATAGTATATTCAGTTTAACACAGTAGTCGTTATTTTATTCAGTTAAACATTTTATATTCACTCCCTCTAACAATTGTGTCAATAAAACTTTAAATTTTTAGTACTTTCCCCATTATACCAAACTGTTATCAACCTCTTGATGAATTATGATTCTTGACAAATACCATTCTCATATGCTTGCAGAGATCAAGGTTTGATCTCTAGAATATTTACTTACAAATCACAGATACAACCACCTGGCCACATTGTTACTAATAAAATAACTGTAAGATTTTTTTACTGATGTAGTACTGTTTAATTCATATATACACTTGGATAGAAATGTTTTATTCACATCTTCATGTAAATGAAATTTCTACATGTAAGGATTTCCTCATGAAAAGAATAACAATATTTATGCCAATGAAAGTAGAAAAGTAGCTTCCAAATAATATGTGATATGAAAAGTCAGTTATCTTTTTGTTCTATTCCTTCAATTAAATTTTTTTTTTTTACATTAAAATCAACATATATGCAAAAATGGAAATGTGGCACGGAAAGAGAGTACAGGGAAGTTAATGGCAACTGCAATACATGGGCCGAACCCTCAATTTCAGAGGTTTTTTACTTTGAGATAAATAAGTATTTTCTTGTACTCCTTTTATTTCCTTATTTGAAGACATTTTTGTATTACAGTTCATGACTTCACATAACATTGGTGACAGGTTGGTATAATGGGAAGGTACTGAATTTCTTAATCTAAAACAGGCTGGTACCTAGAATTAAGTTTCTTCCTACATTAGTACAGAACTTGTCCTTTAGATATGAATTATGTGTATTATGCATGATTCATGCAAAAAGTGGTTAAACCATTTTAAAATTTCTTATATAAAAATGCTGTTTATACATACTCATTACAGGATACAATTAGGATAACAAGAAAGCCTGTGGTCTACCCTTATTCTTCAATATTTCATATTATTTCACCCTTTATACACACATATATATATGATCAATAACAAAAGATAAATTAGATTACTTTTTCCGTTGGTTGGTTTTTAAATGAGGCATTCATTTTAATATTAGACATATATAACAAACTCTGAGCGAGAAACAATAATTTCGAAGAGCTAGTTCGACTTTCCTAATATTATATATAAAAGTAAATTTCTAGTTAGGTCTGACAATATTCATACTTTAAATAGATCTAAACAGTCTAATTTTTTCTTATGATTTTAGTTTCAAAGAATTAATGAAGGATTTTGGTAATTTTCTCACAGAAAAAAGGATCATAACTTGAACAGTAGGATAAATATTTGCATAATGCATATATACAGTGAAAAATCACTATATATTTGATGAATGCAATATGTACAAATGAAATACCCAATTATTTAACGTAATATGGATTTCAGTCTTATAAATTAATATCAAGATTATCCAATCTTTCGACTATATATATATATAAAAAAAAGTATCATCTAAATAGAATGATTGGAGATTATTGTTAATGACTGGAAGGAATATTCAAAGGCAATTTAAATACTATTATAATCGAATAGTATCGTTCTTTAGTACTTTCATAAAGTATAACTTAGTTTTTATAGACATTATTTTAAAAATTTCTCGTAAATAGTTATAAGAAATATGTTGCAATTTAGTTTTACTCGCATTGCTTCAAAAGACATGATGATAAAAACAAACAAATCATGTGCTAAATTTTAATAGACATTCTAGTCTCCACTCGGAATAACCTGAAATTGGCACAATTAATATGAGAAAATTAAATAAATCAGACCCAATAATTCTATTGGATGCTACGAATCACGTGAACTTGACACAACAATTATTTTGAATAAAATTTCAAATCATTTTAGAGTTACGAAATCTAGTATACATGTTCGTCTTGCTCTTAGGATGTTTATCTAATACTTGCATGTGCTTACGTTCTTACGCAATATTTACTTTTGAACGCCAACTGGATAAATGCAACCATGGAGGTTAAACTTATAAATGATAAAATATTATTAAATAGCTCAACAAGATATACAACAGCAATGCTCAAGTTAGAAGTTTTTTATATTTACATATATTATTCATCTGCTAATTTTATGAAACTTCCATTTCATATGTATCTCATATTTCCCTGTGGTTATTCTACTCCAATCATCCGTACTCCAAACACAGTGATCGCGTGTAAAGATTATATTGTTTACATTTGTAGTACTAGCTTCATGTACTCAAAGCTTCATTTAGCTTCATCTACTCAAAGTTGATCTGACTACAGCTTTACGGATGTTGGCTGTGGTTTCAAGCTCGCATTAAATATGTAAACACTGGGAGTTTTTAATTTTCTTTATATAGGACCGGTTTTCAGCGATTAAAATTTCGTTCAAGAAACATAAAAATATAAATTTTTAGTGAAATATATTGCGAAAATATGACTTCTCTGTTTGATCAAATAACGAAATTATGTTACCAACACTTTGAAAGTTTGCCTAAAAGAGGAAAACCACAATTACATAAAGAATGGACATTATTAGCGGCCATCGTTATGAGCTCTACTTCCAGTGATAATTCCAGTGAGTATTTGAGAAAAGCTCTGAAAGTTTTTTGTCTTTTAACCTTGTGTAATTTATTATTATATGATATTAAGGTAAATCTTGAAGTTAGAGTCTCAATTCCCTTGCTTCACTATTCTGCTGTTCATCAATATAATAATTTATCACTTGAAAACATTATTGTGTACTATATGTTGACATTAACATATTAATGATGCAGTGTGATATTCATGGATTTTTTGTTTGTTTGTTTACACATGTTTTCATGTTCATTAATTATTATTACACACTCTTAATTTTATTAATAAGAAGTTTACTTTTAGATTTGAATGTTGTTGCAATGAGTACTGGTACTAAATGCTTAGGAGAATCACAACTAAGTGCACAAGGTTAGTTGTCTTCAGATTGATAAATAATAATTTATTAACTTCATATTGTATATCTAATGAAAGTATTGTTCATATTTCTATTAAAAGTCTTAAAAGTATTTTGCTAGTTTTATCTTTTATCAATTTTAAGACATCATGATGTGTTATTTTCATAATTTTACTGTAAATACAAAGTATGGGTTCATATTGGCCTAATATAACAAATGTTAGACATAAATCTTTGCATAATTTTTTTTTAAGTTCACTCTATCTCCTTAAGTTTAAAATATGAGTGGAATGGGTTATTTTCAATTTTTTCTGTACTATGTAAAAAATGTTATTTTCAGTTGATATAAATTAATCATAGATTTTAACTTTTCTCTCTCATTATTAGTATATTCATATTTAAATTTACAGTTCTTATATTATTACTTATTTTATTCACATATATCTCAAGCATGGCTGCTGAGCAATAGCTAAATGGCTAGGATGCTTACATTTGGACCAGAGCGTGTTGTTTTCAACTAATTAGCATGGATGTTTGTAGCCATTTGAAATCGACTTTAAATTGAAGGTTCTAGTCTAATTAGCCCTTGTATATACAAAATTGACCTTAGTGCTATAAATCTACCAACCTCAGATATGGTCATGGCAAATATAACTGGATGTATTTGACTTTACATTCTTAGACAATCATTATTTATTGCATAGGTCATATTATAAAGTTCAGTATAACTTAATATGGTTTAGCTATAGAAACTTAGTACACATATGACTTACAATCTGGGAAGAAACATTTGGGGGGGGGGTAGACATCCCTAGCACCCCTAGAGAGCATGGGAGAAAGGGGGACATGTAAAAATAATCGAAATGGCTGATATTAGTGTTGAATCCATAGTTTTGGGGGTCGCTGAGATGATTAGTGACACTTCCGATGCCGTTTAAGTCCAAGTTCAGCCCCCCATCAGCATTGATGGGGAGGGGAGAAGGGAAAGAAGGAGTGAAAAAAAATGTCCAAAATGACCAATAGTAGTGTCAAATCCATAGTTTTCAGTGTTGCTGAGATGAATAGGGACACTCCCAATGCCATTTAAGTGCATGTTCAGCTCCCCCCCCCCTCCCATCAGCATTGGGGAGGGAATAAAATGTTCAAAATGGACGAGAGTAGCATCGAATCTATAGTTTTCGAGGTCACTGAGATGAATAGTGACACTTCCGTTGCTGTTTAAGTGCAAGTTTAGCCCCCATCAGTATTGGGGGAAGAAGGGGTGAAAAAAAATGGCCAAAATGACTGAGAGTAGTGTTGACTCCATAGTTCTTGGGGTCACTGAGATCAACAGAGAAAATAAAAATGTTGTTTATAATTAAGTTTTGAGTTAAATTAATTTTATAATGAATTTGTAATTTCACTTTATAATTTGTATACGGTACATATACTTTTAAATACCTGTAAATAAAATTACTTAGATTTTACACTATAGGTAGAATTCATTTCTTTTACTGTCTAATGAAAAATTGGAATAAATAAATATCTAGGCAATGCCAGGTAAATAGCTAGTACATGAACTAGGGATCAGATAGGTTTAATTATATATACTTAAAGATATATATATATATATATATATATATATATACATATATACGACAATCTCATAATAAGAAATAAAAGGGATCTCAAAATCTGTTTGCTTTATGTAAGTATAAAAAGCAATTTATCATACAATTTAGAAGTCATGTAGTTTAAGTTTATATTTCATTTTTGTCTTTCATATGGATGTAGATCAAAATAGTGATGTATAATTTTTTTTGTATATGAATTTGAAGTATAAGATCCGAGTATATCAAAAGTATATTAAATTTTAGGGATGCTCTTGCATGAAAAGATCCTAAAATTTTGTTGCATTAAAACTTTTTATTTACTTAGTTGTAAAGTCTCTTTCAGAGCTGTTTCATTCTACAAATGCTATAACTATAATAAGCGATAATACTTAATTAAGAAATCAAATGACAAACTCATCATAACACTGATTGTTTATAATTTAAAAGTGTAAAATTTAATTTTTTTGTTAACCAATGTGTATTGACCTGCTATTTCTAAGACTGACTATTATTAAAATGAAAATTGACAGTATATCAAATTTATTTATCTTGAAAATCTCATATCATAGAAATTATCATTGTGTATGAGAAGTAACTCTGAAATACAGTTTTATTTGTTATATTCATTTTATATTCTGTATAATTTCAGGTGATATTTTATCTGATAGCCATGCTGAAGTACTTACTCGGCGAGCATTTAAAAGGTATTTAGCAGCAGTGTTGATAATTATTGTGTTCATACATGCACTGCAAAAAGTAAATAGACAGTTATGAATTTTAAACTGACAACAAAACTCAGAATGCACATGTATTATATCAAAGAAGTAAAGAGTCTTGTGGAACATATAATTTATTTACTGAGATTAACTTTAAAAAAAAAAATCAGTATTGAAACATGCAGGCCCTGTCAAAACATTCTTATATCTTAGAGATGTTCAGATTAACTAATAAATTATCTTCAATAGCTTTAAAAGAATTGGCTGTGTCTATATATCTTCAGGTCATTTATATGTGTATCTATTCATTTATACAAAATACTTGCTAAGCAAATCTAAACTTTAGCTTTTTTAAATTCAAATTATGATTTATGGTGTCACAAGTGCTGTTACTTAACCGTCCATCACCATCCTTATGCTGGGTGTTTTGAGCACCACATGATCATGAACAAAAAATAAATATAATGTTTTCCTTAGCTTAGTATGGACAGAGGCCATGCCTAATTTATAGTAAAATGTATGTTCCTTCAGACTGACAACATGAGAAATTTCATCTGAGATACTAATAGCATCCTGCAAGTGATCATAGGACAATTTTTTTCTAAAAGTAATATGAGATATATTTTGTATTAAGTATTCTTTAAGAAGCAAAATTTATAATTTTTTAAATTTTAAATGCCTTTAAGATCCTTCTATATTTCATTATTTTTTAAGTTTCCCTAGAATATATGCCAGTTCCTACATTGGAAGCAAAGCAATAGCATTTGCAAAATCCTCTGGCTGTCAATTAATTTAAATACAATGATAACTTTCAGCTGTAGTACATGAATATACAGAATATCCCATTGAACAATCAGATCATACACATGAAATTAGATAAAGTTGAGCAAAATTCTGGACTAATACTCATGATGATGTAGTACTTATGCTGCTGTGCCAAATGTGTTTTCCTCAATTTAACTGTCTACTTTATGATGTATCAAGAGTTTGTTATTATTTAAAAATACCTACTAAATAATGCCAAAATATTTTTAAAGTAAATCTTTTTATATATTCCTATAGTCAGTATTATCAATATGAGAATTTTTAGAAGAGATTTGACTTTATGGTTAGTCTATGACAATCCTTCATTAATAGAAGAACAATCTAAACATTTAAAATACTTAAAAGAAGCTTTACGGTAATAGCTTGAGTATGGATGGTACTAATCCTCTAGAGCAGGGGTTCTCAACCTTTCAGGCTCTGTGCCCCCCTTTGACCACTGATGGGAGGTCATGCCTCCCCCTCCCCACACACACATACACCACCACCACCATATGTGGTCAATACAAGTAGTACAATCGGAATTTGAAACTGAAACTGGTTATTAAATGAAAATATAGAATAGATAATTTCATACACAAAATTTAACATTACTACACATATCTTAATTTGAAGCATATTATTAGAAGATATGAAATTAAAGAATTAAATACAGATCCAATATGTTTGAGGTAATCAAGGATCTAGGTGAGGTTGGCATGTAATACTAGTCACTTTCACAACATTAATGAGAGGGCTGGCACTGTTTGTCCTTGACAAGTTTTTGAATATTAGGCTGTAACTGTGACAAAGCACACCTAAGGTCACTTTCAACGTCCAGCTTTGCTCGATATTTTGATTTATGATAATGCTGAAAATCCAGATTCACCAAGATATGTGGATGAAAACTGCCCTAACAAACTCAAAGCTTCCAAAGCAACTTCTGGGTAAACAGGAAAATAGCATAACCAAAAATTTCAACATCCATGTTTTCGAATTCCGCATTTGCTTGAGAATCACATTGTAGGTCGATTGCCTATTCCTGAATATGATCAGGAAGTACATCCACATCAATTTTAAAAGGATCTCTTGTCAACTTAAACTCCCAGTTCTCTGAACTAATATATAGAAAATAGTCTGCAATTTCTTAATTTAAGAAAAAATTGCAGACTATTTTTTACTAATATCTAGAAAATAGTCTGCAATTTTTTTGTGTCTTCGCATTGGTTTAAAAAAAAAAAGTCTGCAATTTCATTTTGCAATGCTACCAAATGCCCTGATAAAAGGCCCTTCAATTCATTTATCTGTTGCAATGGGAGATATTTTTTTTATCACCGAGGAGGTCATTCAATCTTGGAAAAAAAACTCATGCCTCCATTGAAATTCTTCTGCGCCCCCCCCCCCCCCAGGTTCAGAACCGCTGCTCTAGAGGAAGGTTGGTATATTACAACGGTGGGCAAATGTGGCTCTTTGTTGAGCCAAGTGCGGCTCCCATTAAAATTATAGTTTTATTTTTTCCCCTGAACCGTTTGTGTGTGCAAACCGTATTAGCCAAAGATGTCGTAAAATATAATTATACTTTTTATCAATAAATATATTTTTATTGTATTTGATTTTTGTTATATCTGATTTTTATTATATTAATTTGAATTTTATTACTAAAATTTTGAAATAATTATTTTTTTTTTCATAATTATATTTTTTATATGTGTTCTTATACATGATTTGTGAAAATATGCAATTACCGTAATTTCGAACGTAAGCCCCGAGTCGCATACGTAAAAAAAAGTTCAAAAATTGTTGGGCGCGGCGCTTACGCTGGTGCGGCCTTTACGCCGATTTCGGATTTTAAAATCTTTTCAGCTTGCACTTTTCTACTAAAATTGAGCCTAACGCATTACTTGAACCGATGTTTATCACTGCGCATGCGCGAAGTTCTTGACTAATTTTAGAAAAGAATGACGATGATGTCATACATACTTTGGCGACGGCGCACATGCATTGCTGTTGTTCTCTCTCTGAGAAAATAGTCCCCCCCCCCCCCGTACTGTGAAACTATTTAACAAAATGGCTCCAAAACGCAGAAACAAAAGCTACTGTGCGAATTTTAAGTTGAATGTTATTGCCAAAGCAGAAGAAATCGGAAATAGAGCAGTAGGCAGAGAGTTCAGTGTTGATGAACGTTGTGTTCGGCGATGGCGCTCCGAAAAGAAAGTTCTACTAAACATGCCGAAAAGGAAGAGAGCACGGAGAAGAGGGAAAGCTGCTTGGCCTCAACTGGAAACTGGTCTTGAGAAATGGATTTTATCCCAGAGAAGTAAGAGCATTCCAATATCAACAGTAAAGATACGTTTATAAGCCAGAGTTATAGCGGCGAAGATGGAATTAGACGATTTCAAAGCTGGATCCAACTGGTGCTACCGATTCATGAAACGGAAAAACCTCTCCGTTCGGCCCGCACAACCGTGTAGCAAAAATTGCCTGTTGATTGGGAGGTAAAGAAAACTTCTTTCCCGAAGTTTATAGGGGACCAATTAAAGGACAACAAGTTTTCCACCGATCAGGTGACCAACATGGACGAGGTACCTTTGACTTTCGACTGTCCTCCAAGCAGAACTGTCAACAAGGTTAGCGAAAGTACAGTGAGTATTGTTACTACCGGTCACGAGAAAACGTCATTTACTTGTGTCTTGTCTTGCACAGCAAGCGGTGAAAAACTGAAACCTCTGTTGATTTTTAAAAGAAAAACTCTCTCCAAAGGAGAATTTCCTAATGACGTTGTGATCCGCGCGAACGAGAAAGGATGGATGAACGAAATAGTAATGCGAGATTGGTTGAACGAAGTCTAGCGGAAAAGGAAAGGGGCTTTTTTCAATCCAAAAGGGCTACTTATAATGGACTCGATGAAAGCCCACTTGTCAGAGCCTGTTAAAGTTGCAGCGAAGACTGTGTCTGCAAATTTAGCGATAATTCTCGGAGGTTTGACAAAATTAATTCAACCACTTGATTTGGCTATAAACAAAGTATTCAAATGCCGAATGCGAAGTCTCTGGGAATCGTGGATAACTGAAGGTCTACATTCCTACACAAAAAGCGGAACTATACTGCAGTCTAAAAAAAATAAGAAAAGAAACTAGAAAGAAAGGCATAATAGTAAAGAGTAAAGATTTTGGGAAGTAGGGTAGGGCATGCCCTAAATTTAGGGAGTTAGCTTTCTCTTGGCTCCTCCAAAATCTCCGTCATCTCATCGTTGTTTTTTTGGCATTTTTTTTCTCGACTAAGGCGTCTGGAAAACGACTCTTCTCTTTGGCTGCGGGGCTCTCTCTGTCTGATTCAGTGTTGCCAACCTTTTCAAAGCGCCTCCCCCTAGCGCCATCTCGAAATCCCCCTGTTTTCCCCTAGCGCCATCTCGAAATCCCCCTGTTTCCCCCTAACACCAACTTGAGATCCCCTAGACCTTCCTAAAAGAAATTCTGGTTCCAAATAGGCATCCTGTTTGAGAGATAAATTGAAATAAATAAAAAAAATACATACTTACATAATGAAATGGAGGTTTATTTATATTTGACATATGTATGGAACTTATAATCTAATAAAAAACGCGTCTCGATTGTACATTACTGTCGATTTTTCTAATTTTAAGTTTCGTCGATGTCAGGATAATTATAGAGTATTTCATCAAAGACATCGGCCTGGATCTCATTTTGTGCTTTACTATTGCCTGCATTTTTAAAGTCATATATATCGACGTTGAACAATTTGAGCATACGGATGGAAAGAACGAATTTGACACATGAACCGCAGTTCTTTTGTAGAGTAAACCTCACCATCATAATAATTTGAAGTACTTCGAGGGACAACTTATTCCGTAATTTATTTTTAATTACTTTGTATGTCGAAAAAGTACGTTCGACACTTGCGGTTGAAATTGGTAGTGTTATTAGCGCCACTGAAAATTTAGCGATATTTTCAAATCGCTTTTTCCCCGCAGAATCACAATCTTCAAATACTTCTGAATAAAATTCAACAGAATTAGCTTCATTTGGCCACGATTTATTTTGCAATTGATTCCATTCTGACTCTACATCACTTTTATTGCCGTATAAGTGAGTTCGATGGAATTTCATAAAAATGTTATTGAGACTGGGTTTCACTTGAGATAATGCAACTTTAGGATGAAGATTGGACATCGTTCTCAGAACAGAAAAGTTATCTGGTAATCGTTTTTGAATTTCTTGAGCCAAAGTACACAGAAATTTCTTACATCTCTCTTTGACATCTAATAATTCTTTCTCCTTGATATTTTGTGCAATAGAATGAAACTCAAAGCCAAAATATATCGCTAATGTATGCATTAGATGGGACTGAAAATCGAAATCCGCTAATTCGCTGTCACCCAATTTCTGTAGACTAGATGGCACAACGAGTTTTTGAAGCAAGCTTTTGAACATCAGAAATAGGTCTTCGAGCAATTTAATAGGTTCCACGTGATCGCTTTGGAAAAGTAAATTCAGTTGGGTTATACTTTTTAGTTCAAATTTTAAAAAAACCAAAAAAGCTTTGAATGGTAATCTTTTCATAATGTCGTGCAATTGTTCAGCCATATAACAGCTGTCTTCCGATTTAGCAATTGAAAATAGCAGTTCTAATTCTTCCCACTGCAAGCCAACGAGTCCCACTAAGACCTTGGATTTATTTTGCTTTCCGTTACCATTTATGGTTTCATACAGCAACTTATATTTTTCCAACCGTTTAGGGCTGTAAGAAAACCAGTTGTGCTTTCTTCGTACTAGAAATTCTAATTGGCGAGGCAATGTCTCCGCTGCACACAAATGAAGCGAATGGCAAACACATTTCATGACGACTACGGCGCTTATCTCGCTTTTAAACAAAGCAGTGACTGAATTATGTTTGCCAACCATGACATTCGCTCCATCGACGCCGATCCCGACCATGTTTTCAACCCTCAAACCATCTTGTTCTAATTGAACTTTAATGGCACTGTGCACTGTTTTTGCATCAGCATCGATTATTTTAATTAATCTGTAGAAGGTTGTGATCACTTGTCTTTTCTTCACCGAAAAAAACCGAATTTATCTTTATAATAATTATATTCGAATGAAATATGCAGAATTTCCGGAAAGACCACAAAAGAAAAAAACTGAAAAACACAGTAAAAGTAACACAAAACAGTCGCCACTTGCTACGACCCGCGTGTCGTGATTGCCGCGCAAAATGATAAAATTTGTTTACGGTTGTATTTTGACTGTTTATTTTATTTCGTTTTAATGAGAGAAAGTGGCAGTAAACTTGAAATTAACCTGATTAAAATTGAACTGAAGAGTTAATTTCTAATATTCTTATAATGAACTTTAAATCTACGCTCCTAAAAACCCCCATAAAAAAGTCCTCCATAGAGAATTCCCCTAAAAAAAGGGAACTTCTAAAAAATGCGCCAAAAATGTACCCCCTAGAAAATGCCCTAAAAAAATGTTCCCCCCTCAAAATACCCCTAACAAAATGTGGCCCCTAAAAACACCCCTTTTCATCTAATTTACCCCCAAATTTAGGGGCAAAACCCCCAAGTTGGCAACACTGGTCTGATTCAATCTCAAACTTTTTTTCTCCGCGAATTCGGGGGCCACTTTTCTCCTTGAACATTGCGCGTCGAAAAAAATAGTTTTTCACTCTCCTTTTCGCATTGGTGAGTTTCGCCGAGCCTCTGCGTGTATCGTTGCGCGCCGAAGTCGTAAACAAGATGCTGTCCCCTTTTCGCTTTTGGTGGTCTTAACTGGGGAGCCTGGGATTTGCGAAAAACATTAAAATTCCTCTGTTCTTGCTTCGTAATCCTTGGGATCATGGGAGAGTTCACAGTTTCTCAGCAAAATGGTGCAGTTGAATGTATTGAATTACCGAGAGATAGAAGGGACAGGGTTGAAAGGGAAAGGAGAATAAACTTTTAAGTATTTAGTTTTCTATTATTTGGAACAATGGTTCACCTGCCAATAAAAAAAAAATATCAGCCACTTATATCATAATGATAATAATTTATATCATATTAGAATTTCGGATTTTTTTCACCACACTTATCTATAATTTGCTTAAACATGTTATGTTGGAAATGTATTTATTTTAAAACTTTAAATATCAGCACAACAATAACACGTACTGTGAGAATCACTTTGGGAAAAATAAGTTTTCAGTCACTTCATCATCTAAGGACTAAATTAAGGTTAAACCTTAAATTAACCTTAAAAATGATCCTATCAATATGAGGAGGTGTCATTTTGTAAGCATAACAAAAAGCTGTAAAATTTTGAAATAAAAAACAGGAACAATAAATATCATTAATTCTTTACTTTTGATATAAAGCTTATTACTTTGCTTTTAGTTAATAAAAATTTAAAACCATTTCAACTTACAGTTTGTTTTTCATTTATATTATGTTCATGTTATATTTGAAATGAAGAAAGTAATATAAATTTTTAAGCATTACTGAAAAGAGATTTTGGCTTATCAGCATATTTTCGTGTCTGTAAGATTCATTGAGTATAAAATATAATACTTTGCACAAAGATTTTTTTTTTTAAGTTCACAAGTAAATGAATTCTTTATTTCAGTATGACCATTTCATGCTCACATCAAAGAAAATATTTTGGTACATAACAAAACCCAGAATCAAAACATCTTATCATGCCTCATAATTTAAATAGTCTGTATCATTTGTGTTTTTTAATATGAAAGTACTTGTGCATGTTTACAAAATAATTATATAAGTAATTATATAAAAAAATAATTATATTAGTAAACTGTACAGAAATCAATTTAAAATTGTTTAATATTTATTCATATTTATTAAACTAAACTTACACGTGAAATAAATTTAATTTTCTAAAGCTTATTTAAAATATATCAGTTTTTATATGACAAAATGTTTTCTTTCAGATTTCTGTATCATCACATGAATATAGTTCTCCAACAGAAGAAATCAAAGGTTTTATATTTTAATGAAACTACTAAGAAGTTTTGTCTGAGGCCTGAAATAAGATTCTATTTCTTTATCAGCCATGTTCCATGTATGTTCCAATAATATATGGTAACAAAAATGGATAATCCCATTTTTTTCTGATAATTTTGTTTAGAGTTAAATAATTTTAAAGATAATTTTAAGTTGTTTAAATAATTAAAATTTACTTGAGTATAATGTATATATATGTAGCTTAATCAAGTACTTTAATTATCCTTAAAAATGGCATGAATAACATTCTAGTTTGTTATTTGATGCAGTACAGGCAAAAATATTTTTTTATTGAACTGCATTTTTAGGAATCATTCATTAAAACTTTTTTTTAATCCTGAGTGCTGTGCCCTCAAATCATTACCATAGTTTTATAATGTATTGCTAAAGATCTTTAGAAATATATGACTACATAAAATGAACATTGGATCAATATACATATATATAGATAACATTTCTATTTTTCTAAACATGTTCAATATTAAACCATATTATTACTATTGGATTTCTGATTTAAAGCCCAGTGCAGTTTTTTTATTACATGTGTAGATACTCGTTCTTGTTTTAATTAAATATCAAGATAGATAGATATTTAATTAAAACAAGAATTCAATACTTTATCATGTACATAGCTTTATTGAAGAATAAATCAATCAACAAATTGAAAGGAAATCCGATCAACATCAGTTTGCAAGAATTAGATTCAGCAGCCATAAATTAAACATATGTGCTTTCCAAATTTTGAAGCACCCTTGTTGATGTTAAGTGGATGCAATTACATGTGTAGGCAAAGTTTTAAAAAATAATGAAGCAAACATCCATATATATATATATATATATATAAATCTGTAACGTCACGTGTTTTGTGCTGTTCCCACGAAGAGCCTTCCACAGCTGCAAGATTTAAAAAACACAAGCCATGCGTACCCCTGCATTCTAAGTTTCTATAGGGGTAACTGTTTGGGAAAAAGAAACATCTCCCATCACCGTCGTAAAGCTGTCTTTCTTAAAGTTTCGCCGTTAAGAAGAGCCGTCAGCCGATAATCTGCCCCCCACCCGGTTTTGGAAAACAATTTCTAAGAAGGTGGCCACCACCGAATTTTTGAAGCGGAGGGGTAGAAAGAGACTGTGTTTTCAGGGATTGGCATTAAACATCCAGCCTGAGCAGACGTGTTTTTTAGGAGCTCTTGTTGAGACCATGGGTCTGGGAATGTACGCTGTGAATCTGCACTTAAATTAATTGAGTATTTCGTAATTGTCTAATGTTTAATTTTTTTGTAAATAAATTTTCTTGTGAAGTTTTTGTTTTAAAATTGGCCTTTGCATTTTAATTAGGACTCTGTCTTTCTTGGTCATGAATTCAGAAATAGGAATTTTAATAATGCCTCAGAGATTAGCCTTAAAAACCTACCGTGACGCCACAATCAATATATATATATATATATATATATATATATATATATATATATATATATATATATATATATATATATATATATATATATATATATATATATATATATATATATATATATATATATATATATATCAGGAACTTATTTCATCCTAAATTGGAGTAGGGTGAAAAGTAAATTTTCTAATCATGAATTTCTTTGAGTTCTATGCACATTGATAAGTCATCACAAACTTATTTGTCAATACAATAGTTAATATTTTTAAAATGTAAGAGTGTTTGTCATAACAATTTAAAAGATTAATTCATTGAAACCAGGAAAATTCAGCAGTAAGTCTGTCATCCGTCTGGCTGACGATCTTAACTGGGGCTTATTTTAGGGGTAGGGCTTAAATTACGAGTATCCTGAAAAATCATGCTAGGGCTTATTTTCCAATTTTATCTTATTTTCGGGGAAGCATGGTATAAAGAGTAAAAGTGAAGGGAATTTGTGATTCTTTTATATGATCATTAGAAAATCAAAATTGTTTGCCTGTAGAATCTACCTGTAAAATTGTCAGAAAAAAAATTATGCATTTAAATTACAAGATAGATATTTAATAGACATAATATATTCTTCAAAAATATAATTTTCCTTAATACTATTATAAACAAACACCTCAAAACATCTTATAAATGAAGTTGCTACAGATGTTTGATATTTTTCCACATTATATTTTTAAAATATATTTCCATTATTTTATATAAAATTAGATAATATCATAATACATACAGCTAATGAGTTTAAATGTATGAAATAAGTTAATAAGATGTACACAGTCCAGTCACATTAATGTGACCACCTGTTAAAATCCAGAATAACCACCTTTCGCAGAGCGGACCGCTGCGAGACGTGCAGAGAGTCAATTAGGTTCCTGAAGGTATTCACTGGGATGTTGAGTCATGCCGACTGTAGTGCCGTGGCCAGCTGCGATAGGTTACGCGGGTGAGGATCCATGGTGCGAACAACCCGATCGATGTGGTCCCACAGATTCTCGATTGGGTTCAAGCCCGGGGAATTTGCTGGCCAAAGGAGTACGGTAAACTCATCCTGGTGCTCTTCGAACCACGCACGTACACTGCGAGCTTTATGACACGTCGCATTGTCCTGCTGGTAGATGCCATCATCCTGAGGAAAAACAATTCGCATGTAGGGCTGAACATGGTCCGCAAGGATAGATGCATACTTGTGCTGATCCATTGTGCCTTCCACAATGATGAGTGAACCCAGAGAATACCACGAAAACATTCCCCCAGACCATAATGCTCCCTCCTCCAGCAATTGTTGCAGGGTGTTTGCTTTCAGACGTGTCACGCCGTATACGCCAACGTGCATCTTGTTAGGGAATTTGGCAGAAATGCCAAAACCCTACACGTGTAATATGGCTAAAGTGCCAATAGCTCTACACGATAGCTTAGGTTACAGAGTCGCACTTGCTCACAGTGGAAGGTGGACAACAATCCGATAAGTTTCATAAAAAATATAGCTAGATTAGCCGAAAATAGTGTGTAGTGTGGTAACATGCAAGAATTACACTTTAAATAAGTTTAAGTAGCTAACGTTTATTCATTTAGCAAACACAATAAAAACAATATTCATGAAAAGAAAATGATGATAATGTAACTTATAAGATAAACAGAGTTCAATTGAATAATAATCCTTTAAAGTTCAAACGGAGGTGAAGGGAAAAATAATAAGTTTTGTACAACCTGGTTGACGTCACTAAAATCACTCTTCAGCACAAGAGGGAAACATTTAAGGCTTGTATAAGTAAAAAGGATGTTTAACCATGACAGCGACGGGCTTGGGCGAACAGCTTATTGATGATAGACGGCAGGAGTAAACAATAAGTTGCTCACGTTGTTTGCATCGATATCCAACATACGTACAGCTGGTTCCTGGTTCTTAACTCATTGGTGTAGCTGGATATGAAGCGTATGGCATCGACGGCTAACTTCGCTCCCACTGCTATACTGACACTGACATCTGATAAACACAGACTGAGATGCAGATAAGATATAAAGGAATCTCCCCAAGCTGCTGAGGCAGAGTTTTTAGAAGTAGAGTGCCTTGACCAGCTGGTTTTAACTCCTATCGCAAGATAGTATGTAATCAATGTAAATGTGCTCAGTATTAAAAACCATTAAGGTAGTTAAAGTTTAAGGATACAAGTTACTTAAAAATATTAATTAATAGTTTAATACCTTCAAGAGTTGAAGGGTAAAATTAATAATAATTAAAATAATTAAGGTTGATAAGGAAAGAATAGTTTAAAGATTAAATTAAGTTTAAAGAGTGATCCCCATGCTGCTGGCTGACTGTTACGGCTTATATACCTGACTGGCGTGTATCTCAGTCTGGTGGTGCGCTCGCCAGCGGAAATATGCAAATATTTGCATGAGGCTCAGGTTGCAGTTAAGATGACAAAGGCGTACGTCATTACCGCGCTTGGATTGATGATTGCGTCATCGCTATTAACGGATAACGCAACGGCGGTATTGGTGACGTTAAACATACGGTTCACTAAGTAAACATGGCTAGATGGGGAAAAACAGCTATTTTTCTAACACATCTGTCCGATGGAGCATAAAACGTGATTCATCGGAAAAAGCCACCTGTCTCCACTCAGTGGAAGTCCAGTTGCGGTACTGGCGTGCAAATTCCAGCCTTCGTAGCCGATAAACAGCAGTCAGCATAGGTGCATTAACCAGGCGTCTGCTGCGGAGGCCCATACGCAGCAACGTTCGCTGAACCGTCGTTGTGGAGACACTGTTGGTAGCCCCTTGGTTCATCTGGACGATCAGTTGCTCAACGGTTGCACGTCTATTCGTCCGAACGCATCTTCGCAGCCGTCGTTCACCTCTGCCATCTATGGCCCGTGGTGCACCACATTTGCCACGTCGCTGATTTTGGATAGTGCCATTTTGCCATTCACGGTATACTTTTACCACGGCGGCCCGCGAACAGTTTACAAAATTAGCCGTTTCGGAAATGCTTCCACCCTTGACCCGAAAGCCAATGATCATGCCCTTTTGGACGTCGGATAAATCGCTCCGTTTCTGCATGACTGCAAGAACTGAAATATTTTCCGAATGCCTACAACACATTTCATATATCCACCAAATTTGCTGATGACACGTACCTTCTGCGATTGGTTATTTAACGTTGACATCAAAAGTAGGCGGTGGTCACATTAATATGACTGGACTGTGTATATGGTTAATTTAATTTTTATAAAATTATGAAAGCTATTTTTAAAATATATTCTAGAGGATTAACTGTATTGTAGTACTTTTGAGATCTTGTTTTAAATAGTTTTAAGATTAATTTTGAATTATATGGCTTCGTTATTTTTAGCATTATTTTTACAGAGGCTGTTCACACATTTTTTAGACGATGTATATTGTATTCACAAAACTAAATTACATAAAATTCTTGTGTTTTAAATGTTCTATTTGACATCCCTTATTCTGAACTATCTTTCGACACCGCAATTTCCAGGATAATAATGCCTTTTGAAGTGTCAGAAGCAGTGGCGTAGCTACATATTCAGCGCCCTGGAGCGAGTAAAATCAGTGCGCCCACTTGTTTCTTGGAAGAGGTCTGACGAAATTTGTTTTCTATCTACTGTTATTTCGATTTAAAACTTTACTTAATAACAATTTATTTGAAATTCAAGACATTTCAACAATAAGAAATTCAATTTAATAAATATGAATGTAATAACAAAACAAATTATATTTTTTTAAGTACGGAGAACCCACTAATATCTACTACATATTTTATAAACTCTATTGACAAAATGTACTTGAGCATGTTAAGTTTGCACATAAATAAACCTTCAAAATTGTTGTTTTCTCGCTTTCTCGTTTGCAAGTCGGTCAAACATTTTCTCCATATCAAGTTGACAAGTTATTGTTCTTTCAATTGATATCGTGGCCAAAGGGCTAAGACGGTGTTGTGACGTGTTGCTTCTTAAATGTGTTTTGATTAATTTCATCTCTGAAAAATTTCGTTCTGATGTCGCTGTCGTCATCGGTAAAGTTTAAAGCAATCATGCATGCTGTAATAATGTCAGAGAAGTTACTTGAGGCTGCGGTGTGAATTAAAAGTAGTTCAGCAACTTCGCGTATAGAAGTAATTTGTTTTAATTGAATATAAAAGCTCATTTTAAAGTCCCAAAATAGGTGAAATATCGGAAATATATGCCGAATGTAACCATAGGCGTAGCGTGCTTCTATTTTTTTTCAGGGGGGGGGGGGGGGGCACGAATTGAATTCAGTTAGCGCCCTCCTCAGCGCATTAACTGCCGGACGGTCCTTAAAATATGAAATATTAGGATTTTTTTTAAAAATTGTATAGTAATAGAATTGATGTTTGAGTAGTATTCAAAAGTTATACAATGAGAAAAATAAATATAATATAAATAAAATGAAAAAAAATATAGCATCGAATTTTTGTTATGGATCATATCATTTTTAAAAACTGTGTTAAGGCTAAAGACGTAATCGGAATCTTCAAGTTTCACAATTGAAAAAAGGGGGAAAAAACCAAATTTCTTAAAAGTTTTCTACAATTTTCCGATTTTGACTGAACTTCTATTAACGTTTTAATTTATTTCAAGTTAAGTTGGGGACGGGGCATGTTTCCCCAATTTTATTTCCACATACCTAATTACTTGCATTTTTTCCATAACACACTGCTTCTTAAAATTCCCAATAAAAATTTATAATGGCAACTCGATTCAAACTATGATGTACTTCAGGCATCGAATCACGGTGTATAATGTATGATTGTCTCCATGAACAGTTTTCAAATGCATTTATGAAATTGTTCAATACATTCAAAATCTCCATTGATCCGTTCTTAATTTTTCTTATAATTTAAGATGAACTTGAAAGAAAAGTGTAGAAATGATTAGTGATACTATTTATGTGAGAATTTTAAGAAAAAATATTTGTAAACTAACAGACAAAATCTCCATTTAGACAAAAATTTCCATTTAGTCGGTCATAAAGTCTTAACTTCTCTTTAATTTCGAATGTTTTGACTAAACGTAAACCTGTTCTGAGTTTTTACGATTAACTTAATTTTGAACTCTAATTTTACTACTAATAAAATTAGTTAATTGCTTCTATTTTTGTTCGAATGCAACTATTTTTTTCTTTCAGTCGTTTTCCTAACTAAAACTTTTTTTATCGACAAAACAAAAAAAGTTTAAGGTAAAACTGAAAACTGTTATTACAATTTAGTATACTTTCCATTTATTCTGATTACATTTTAGAATTTGGGTGCACGTTGCACCCGATTAAACACGTAATTGATTTCGGTGGTGTTAACGGGATTCAAATTCATTGAATTATGATAGTTATGCTAATAACAACACAAAAATAGTTGCATCTGTTCATTTGCAATATTAGTGCATCTGATTTGCACTAATATTGCAAGTATATCATTTGTAATTGAAAGTCCATCACAAATGTTATATTTACTCATATGTTTTTGTACTTTGTGTTTTTTTCAATCTTTTTCGGTTAACTCAAGTAAGGTTTAACTAATTATTCATATTATTGAACACTGCTTTGTCTACAAATATTATTTATAACATTACTCTTCCCAGTGGCGTACCCAGGATTTTTTCTTGGGGGGGGGGGGGCGAGATGAACGGATAAAAATATTTATAATGCAAAATCAATATTCATAATGAAATTTCTATTTCTTTGGGGGGGGGGGGGCAGGGCCCCTTGCCCCTCCCCCTGGGTGCGCCACTGACTCTTCCATTTAAACACAGAATAGTGAAACCGGAAGTACTTTAATCTGTCGTACGCAATATTACAGGGTGGCTAATAAATACTGTAACACTCCAAAAAATAAGAGTTAATTTCAATCGTTTGGAAAAACAATTTATCTATCTATTTGTGTGATTGGCAACTTTTGTAAACGCAGACGATTTTTGTTTAAAGTAAAACATGTAGAATATTTTTAAAGATGGAAGCCAAAAGGTTAATGGTTAAACAGCTTTTTGATCGCGGATTTTCTGCAGGTAAAATATTTAAGCAATTAAAGTGCCTTGGTTTTAATAGAACGTTTATATATAGGACTATAAATCGATTATTGGATACCAATAGCTGTAAAGATCGACCAAGGTCCGGTCGTCCACGCACTGTTCGTACAAAAGAACGTATCAAAAGAATTCGTGAAAAGATACGAAGAAATCCACAACGTTCTGCAAATAAAATGGCTGCAGAAGAGAACATCAGTCGCAGAACTATGCAACTTATCATAAATGAAGACCTGGGTTTTCGTCCTTATCGCAAAAGAAAAGTTCAAGGTTTGACTACTGCACAAATAGTAAAAAGGTTACAAAGATGTAAGAAATTGCTGAACCGGCACGGTAGCAAAAGTGTTGAAAAAATAATTTTCTCTCATGAGAAGCTGTTTTGTACAGAACAAAGTTATAATGCTAAAAATGATGTTGTATATTCAGCAACCTTCGAGGATATATCTGAAGATCTTCGAACTGTTAAACGCTTTCAGAAAAAGAATTCTGCTATGGTTTGGGCTGCAGTCTCACACAATGGAAAACTGCCTCTGAAATTCATCGATAAAGGGATAAAAATCAATGCTGAATATTACAAACAGGAAGTATTGGCTACACGTTTATTACCACATGCTAACAGATTGTATCCCAAAAAGAATTGGATATTTCAGCAAGATTCTGCACCGTCCCACCGATCCAAAACAACACAGGAATGGCTCCATGCCAATTGCCCGAAGTTTATCAAGCAAGAAGATTGGCCACCTTCTTCACCAGATCTAAATCCTTTAGACTATTGCATTTGGGGGGATTTTAGAGTCTAAAGTAAATGCTAAGCAGCACAGAAGTTTGGACTCCCTCAAAGCTTCCATGCGGAGTGAATGGGACAAATTACCTCATAAAATGATTCGTGCCGCAATAGGACAGTGTCGTAAGAGATTATCTTTAGTAATCGATAAAGATGGCGGTCGATTCGAGTAAAATTATTTCATGGTAAACTTTCATGTATAATGTTCATAATATTGTTGTATTTTCCATTTTCTATTTCATCTGTGTGTAATTAAATGATTCGACATTTGTCACAGTATTTATTAGCCACCCTGTAGTTTTAATCTTTGATAGTTGATTTCTTTCCTAAATAACTTGTTACATTCTGCTTACATTTATCATTCAATAGATGTAATTGAAATGGATCCAAATGTGCCAACTGCTCCGAAATACGGGGAGTTTTTCCACTAAAAATGTTGAATGCATGTTAACGCCAGGTATTTTGACAAATGGAATAGCAGTGCTGAAATGCTTTTTCCAATGAAATATTTCTTCTCTTCCTCACTTTTATTAACGAGAAATTAGTTTTAAAAGAAATAATCCCAGAAAACCTTAAATCTTCAAGGTATTGCTCAGATGATTGAAGTAAATTTTGGAGTGACATTGCAGATATTTTGAATTCTAATTTCGATTTCAGTCGGATGAGTTATTTACCCAGGCAAACGCAGAATCGCCCTAACATAATGGACAAGTTTGGTTTGATTTGGTTTGGTTTGGAGCGCTACGGTCCGTTTTTGCTAAAACACAATGGACAGAGTGATCTTATGTTATCCCTCACACTAGTAGAACCGGATATAAAAAAGTTTATATTTGGCGCTCGTGGGATTCACCGGATACATGTAACTTCTTTGCAGTAAAACACAACTTATAATACGTATAGTAAGTGCCTATAGTAGTTAGTGCTTTTAAACATTCTTAGCTATCATCATACATTTTTAAAGGTTTATTAGATTATAAAGTGTTAAATTTATAATGAAAATTTTCTGAAATCAAAATTATGATAAGTCAAGTACATTCTGATATATTTAGGTGCTTATAGTTTTATTTACTTAAAAATATTTCATTTATTTCTTACAAAAGCTTCATTAAAATATTCATTTATTTCTTACAAAAGCTTCATCAAAAATATTTCATTTATTTCTTACTTCATTTATTACAAAAGCTTTTACACATTTTTATTCCACTCTTTCAAATTTTGCGCCTCCCATGATTCGTGCGCCCGGAGCAGTTTGCTCCAACTGCTCCACGGTAGCTACGCCCCTGGTCAGAAGAGGTATTCTATCCCATTCCTCCTGAACAGCTTTCCAGAGTCCTGTAAGGGTTTTGGGACGACGTTTGGATAATGCAGATTTTAAAAGTCCGATTTTAAAAGCACAAAAATCAATAGATGATACATCGGGAGATTTAGTAGGGATATCAGTGAAGGGTATGGCCTTGATACCAGTTTTTTGTTCCATTTCTTTTAGGAAATTTACAGTGGATTTTGATGTGTGACTGCTAGCTTTGTCCTGATGGAGTCTCACAGATTGATGGCACTGTGGGTAAAGCGATGGTATTTCATTCAGAAAAATTGGCGATAAAATATGTTCCTGATAGTATTTGGAGTTAATCTTGACATTTTTCCCCACTCTCTTTATTTTTAACTTGCCATTATAAGAAAAACCAGGAACAATCATGAATCCCTTAGAAAAACTTTCTTTCGATTCTTTGAACCATGTACTTAAATTTTTTTCTCCCCTTTTATGATAATAAATGGCTCTTTTTTTGTTGCAATCATTTAAATACACCCATGATTTATCTATTGTGACAATTGTTTTCAATTTTTCTTTGGATAAGTGATTCTCGTATAGAATTCTGCAGCGTGTCCTGCGTTCAGCGATATGATTTGGAAGAAGACGATGCACATTGCGTTTTTTCGCTTTCTTAACATTTAAATCAACGTTTATCATTTTGTTTACAGTGGACACCGAGCATTTTAATGATTTTGCAACTGTCCTTTGACTAGGGGGATTTTCTTTTAACATTAAACAACGTACCTTTGCAATAGTCGAAGATGTCCGTTTTTTCCTTGGATACTTGTTTGGAATTTTTGTCCCACTTGAGGCTCCAATTTGACGTTTTTTTCCTTTCTTGTTGACGATATTACCTATCGACGCTTTAGATATCACAAAACCATGACTCTCACATCGTTTTTGAATAACGGAGTATGCATATTTCTCTTCGGAAAGAGCATAAATGTAGCCTTCGAACCACTGCTTTGTTAAAAACGCCATTTTGAATAAAAACAAAACTTTCAAGCCGCAGACGATAATTTTGACTTTTAAAAACATAGTACAATTGCAATTATTTCTTTTGCAGCAAACGATTTTTTATTACCGCTTACCAAATTCGTCTAAAAAATTTGCGAACGAACAGCCTCTGTAATTTGTGAAATATTCATATATTTTATATTTTGCAGGTGGTGATGCTGCTATTTTCCCTAAAAATATCAATGATGACTTAGATGTTGATTTTGAGCCTAAATCAAAGAGGTTAAAAAAGGTAGATGATAGTAATGAATCTGATTCTGGAAGCTATTATACCAGTGAACAAATTGGTGATATATACAGGTTAAAACAATTCAATTATTTTTTTTATTGGTAACATTCAGTGTCAAAACAATTCAAGCTAGAAATTAAAATAGTATATAGTTCTTTTGTTTAGCTTGCAGGCTTATTATTTTGGGTGAATAAAAATAAACTATTGTTATTTATGAAAGAAGTTTACAATTTTATATATCCTGGACAATTTGTTATTTTGTTAAAATTTACATACTGTTGGCTTATAGAATTTTTGTTTCCATGCTGGTAACAAAAATAGTAGACTAAATATTGGAAATAATTATAATTTGATGAAAATATCAAATCTATCAAATTATTAACTGTATACATAATAACCATGTAATAATTGTTTGAAATTTGTTTTAGTTTTGTGGGAATGTATAATTAATGTACATACAAATTTGTAGAAGTTATTTCTTCTGTATTATGCTCACATATAAATTTCTTCCAGACAAGAGTTAGCCACGTTATAAATTCATTTATTTTTTATATGAGACTGTTACTCCATTTACTTTTTGAGTTTATGTCATGTATGAGGAGTATGTGTGTGTATTTGTATGCATATATATATTCTTACTCACTCACTCCCAAAAGTTAAGCACGGAGCGGTAAAAAGCGAAAAAATGGACAAGTACTGCTTTGAGTGACATGAAATGCTGCAAGTAAATAGCTCTATGTTTATTCATGAAACAATACAAAGAATTAATACAGAGATAAACATTTTTTTTTATTTTTTATTTTCATAAATTTTAAGATGACGTCATATTTGCGTCATTAACAAAATGATGTTTAAATGCAAAACAAACAACACAAACCAACATTATTAAGGTATGTGAGCACCCCTCACCTTCATACAAAGTGTACAGAGTGTGATCATGTTTGTTACAAGGTGATCAATCACCGCAGAGTCCAGTAATCGCCATTCCTCCTGTAGGGCAGTTTCTAAATCTCTGAGAGTGGCTGGGGGTGGGAAATATCTACATTCAGCACGGCCGAGGGCATCCCAAAGATTTTCATTTGGATTAAGGTCCGGCGAGCAAGCCGGCCACTACATACGCGCAGTCCCCTGACTCTCCAGAAAGTCATCAACCATGGCAGCTCTATGGGGACGGGCATTATCATCCATTAAAACGAAAGGACCAATTGCTACAGCGTAGTTTCACAGTGGGGTCTAGGACTTCATCTCGATACCGTACAGCCATCACAGAACCTCACCTGTATATGTGCAGGTTGGTGCGATATCCCATTGAAATCCCTGCACAGACCATGATGCTTCCACCGCGGAATGCGTGATGTTCTCGGGCCGATTGCGTGTGCCTTGTTCCCTCCAGACCCTTATACGCTTATCATCGGGTTGTAGGGCAAATCTGGACTCATCTGTGAACATAACGTTGCCCCAATCAGACACAGTCCAATTCACATGCTGGCGGCACCACTTTAATCGTGCCCCTCTGGATTGGATGGATAAAGGAACACAAACTCGTGGTACCCGGGCGTACAGACCATTCATGTGTAGCCTTCGACGAACAGTAGTAGCAGATATCATCTTACCAATGGCCGCTGCAACCATAGATGTCACACGTGTGGAGGTAGATCTTCGCTTCTGCTTGGCTACAACAGCAATATATCGATCCTCCGAGGGGGTCGTAGCCCTTGGACGACCGGCTACAGGTCTTCAGACAACTGTTTAGCTGGTTTGGAATTGTTTCCATAATCGTGAAATGACGGAATGATGAACGTCGAAGAAAAGAGCAACATCTGTGATAGACTGCCCTGTTTCAATGCGTCCGACAGCCCGCCAGTGCTCAGAATCGTCCATTCCTGTTCTGAAAACCATAGAAACACGTCTAGCTCGAAAACAAATTGTACGAATGTTCTAAACACCTTTCATCAGCACTTACATGCAACTCCTGTAACCCTTCAGGAGCTTCAGGAAGAGTAGTGGTAACTACAGTGCATGGGCCGGGCCGCATATTATGAAAGACTCACGGTTTGGGCACTCAATTGCCGGTTTGACGAAAGCATCAGTTTCGCCATCTGTTGACATATATAGGAATCTTTTTATTATAAGTTTTTTTTTTACTTCTAAGCAATTTGGTATGTTTTAAAATCTGAATTACATATATAACACAGGATTTAAAGAGATTTTAACAAAATAAATAAATGAATAAATTGAAATAAGTATATTATTGAATTTTAAATTTACTTTCTTCAAATATCCACAATAATTTTAATTTTTAAAATTTTAATGTTAATTAGAAAATAAATGTATTTAATAAGCTTTAATTAAAAAAATTAAGTTGCATAAATTAAAAAATTTAAAGTTTTAAATTCCAAAAATATAAATTTATTTTAACATATATGTCGTGTTGCCTGTCTTAAAATTATTTATTTTTTTGGGCGAGATTCGTATATTATTTGGGTTAGTACAAATTATTTATAATTTATAGGTATTTGGGTGCGTTGTGTTTTTTTTTATTTATTTTCTTGAATACAACCCAAAATTCTAGACAGGTTTGCAACCGAACAGGCCAAATAAACTTTGCTTCTAAAACCTTCCTTTAGGTCAACTACACAAAACAAAGATGACTGACTCCAATGTAACTAAATAAAATGGATTTATTTACAACCTTATCTATTTACAAAAAAAACTGAATTACCAAATCTTCGCACACAGTTTACACATTTTACTAATCTTTTAGCATTTTCTCCTCGATTCATATCGAATGACATGTATGTAATTAAATCTACACCTTTTGGATTCAGGGAGCATGTAATTATTAAACTAACTCATAGCCAAGAACTCCTATTCATCAAAATTATCTTTACAAAAAACACTGTTCCCGCACTAATCTTTCATTTAGCTCGGTGGGGTCTGAACAAAACAAAATGATTTTCACTCACTCAGTTTGAGGATGTCGCACTGGGACTCGGGTGTCGAAGCTCTGCTTATGCTTGGGGTATCGCTCCTTCCTTCTAGGTAGTGGGTGCGCTGCGTCTCTAGGCTGTCGTGGGTATTCTTCTACTCTTTTCAAAATGATGGGGCACTCATCAGGAAAATGATGACATCGACTTCTCTTGATCCAAAGTCACGCTCAATTCTGGGAAGATTCGACCAGATCTCCAACATTAAGGCGCATCCTCTCTATAACCCCTTCTTTATTCTCTTGCTCCAAATCACTCTCAGCTCCGGGAAGACTCGTCCGGATCTCCAATATTACATCGCATCCTCTTTGTCACCTCGTCTGTATTCTCTTGATCAAAAATAACTCTTAGTTCCGAGAAGACTCGACCGGATCTCCAATATTTAAAAAACTGCCAATCTTTTCATCACTTTCGATGCTAAGGCACTAGGAAAGATCAACCGGTCTCCGGAAAACGAAACCTCTTTCTCGTACTGTCGGACAACACCCGGGAATGCTCAACCGGTCTCCGACGTTTTGAAATTCCAATCTCTTCATCCCCCTGCAATGCTAAAGCACCGGGAAAAGTCAACCGGGCCCGCACGCAGAAGAGAATCTTCGAAAACACTCTAAGTCTTCTATTTATTTGTTTTTTATAACAATGTCCACGCCTTCTCGTGACTCCTAATCCATTCAGGAAAGCTTTCAAAAATCCACCACTTAGCCTCCATTTTCATTTCTCGGATTGGATAATCCCATAACCCATGCACGCCTTAATTACGTCATACACAGACCACCCAAAGTCCAGTCCACGTGTTTTGCGGTCTACAGGTCCAATAAATCCTTTACAATGGGGTATTTTACTTTAATGTCAAACCCTGGTGCCATCTCCTTATCTGCGTCTGGAATCACCTACCCCCTATCGCGCACCGCCGCTTTTAAATTGGCTGATGCGTACAGACGACTGTTCCGTCCTCTAATCAAAGGCGGCTTCCTAGCATTCTAACCGAAATGTGATGAAAACAGCCTTCGATCACTTTATCTCTCTAAAAATTTTAATTTTTCTTTCAAATCGAAAGCGCTTCATCACAATATAATTTTAAATTAATCAAATTTTTAAAATATAAAAATTTATTTTGATTTGGTTACATTTTTATGCTAAATTATTGAAGAAATGAGGGAATGATGCTGAGTATGAAGGAATGACAAATCTTTTGATCTTTCTTTGCTGTAGATTTTTCAATTCCTACTATTAGTTCATACTCTCTCTATATATATCTTGTTCAAATTTTCAATCGTTAATAAAAGTACTTTTATTCATCCACTCAAGTTCAAATACATTTTTTTAAACTTGTAGTGGATGACACTTGATGTTAATACAGTTTTTTCAAATATTAATTCATTAATTAAATTTAATTAATCAATTTTAGTTTTAGACCTAGAGCGTCTCTTGCTCTTGAATAGTAATTTCCCTCTTGTTACTGTGTAAACGGTAGCACTGTGGTATCGCGGATTTCTCCCGTCCTGTAGGTTGCGAGATCGAATCCCTAACCTGACGAACTTTTTCTCTCTCTTTCCCCCCCCCCCCCCTCCTAATCTCGCACAGTAGGCAAGGTTCTGGCAGGCAATCTTTTTTTTCAATTTCTACTATTAGTTCACACTCAAATTTTTTCTTTGTTGACCTAAGTAGGAATTGACTTAAAATTTTTTTTTTATATATTACTTGTTTTTGTTTTATTTTCAGAATTTAATTGAAAATAAGAGCATTTGAAAATATTGCACTGAAAGCAAGAAAGTGAAAACTGTATTAACATCAAGTGTCATCCACTACAAGTTTAAAAAAATGTATTTGAACTTGAGTGGATGAATAAAAGTACTTTTATTAACGATTGAAAATTTGAACAAGATATATATAGAGAGAGTGTGAACTAATAGTAGGAATTGAAAAATCTACAGCAAAGAAAGATCAAAAGATTTGTCATTCCTTCATACTCAACATCATTCCCTCATTTCTTCAATAATTTAGCATAAAAATGTAACCAAATCAAAATAAATTTTTATATTTTAAAAATTTGATTAATTTAAAATTATATGTTAAAATAAATTTATATTTTTGGAATTTAAAACTTTAAATTTTTTAATTTATGCAACTTAATTTTTTTAATTAAAGCTTATTAAATACATTTATTTTCTAATTAACATTAAAATTTTAAAAATTAAAATTATTGTGGATATTTGAAGAAAGTAAATTTAAAATTCAATAATATACTTATTTCAATTTATTCATTTATTTATTTTGTTAAAATCTCTTTAAATCCTGTGTTATATATGTAATTCAGATTTTAAAACATACCAAATTGCGTAGAAGTAAAAAAAAAAACTTATAATAAAAAGATTCCTATATATGTCAACAGATGGCGAAACTGATGCTTTCGTCAAACCGGCAATTGAGTGCCCAAACCGTGAGTCTTTCATAATATGCGGCCGGGCCCTCCACTGTAGGATGATATAGCAATGCATAAAACTTCAGTGATCAATAAAAAACGAAAGTAGGAAAGAAAATAGAAAAGGGGGGGGGGACAAAACGCTTTGATAGTACAGGTAAAGCTAAAACATGGGGAAAAAAGTGACTGAGCGAACAAAGAACAGGACAAACAATTAAAAGTTACGAGCAAGAATAGCACAGGGCCGTTTCTTGTTAGCTGGGTCAACAGGATCGTAATCGGCAAGATTTTTAATAAGATCATTTCGTAAATGTTTATGGAAGTTAATAGCAAGATTTTGAAGATAATTTTGAATAGTGGGGAGATTTATCTCCCTATAAATGTCAAAATTGCGAAAATACCATGGAGACTTAGTAATTTGCCGAATAGTCATGCTTTGAGCAACAGTCAGAATTTTAATGTTGGAATCCGTTGCATACGACCAAACTGGTCTAGCATACGCAAGTAAGGGTCTTAAGAAAGATTTATAAATGAGCATTTTGTTACTAAAGTTCAATTTACTATTTCGGGCAATTAAGGGGTAAAGTTGTCTTTTAGCATTACGAAATTTATTACGATTATTAATGATATGTTGTTTCCAAGTGAGTTTTTTTTATCAAGGGTTAACCCTAGGTATTTAACAGTGTTTGACCAGGGGATAATGGTGGAACCAATTTTAATATTGCAGTTAGCATAGGTTATATCGAATTTATGAGTGAACATAGTGACAATGCACTTATCCGAGTTAATTTTTGACTGCATATTTATGATTATGATTAGAGGCAAAAATAGCTGTGTCATCTGCAAAAATAACAATTTCGGTCTTTATGTACAGCAGAATGTCATTAATGTAGATATTAAACAAGGTTGGACCGATAAGAGAACCTTGAGGAACCCCAGTAAAAATGGGATAGGGGTCGGATAAAGTATTATTGATTTTTACTTGAAAGGTACGATTACTTAAGTAGGAGGAGATAATTTTAATCAGCTGGGGGGGGGGGGAAGTTGTAGTTGATAAGCTTGTGGATGAGACCATCAATCTATATTCACATCCCGAAATTTCGCGTGCTACATCCCAAAAAAGGGCAGCGGAGGACATTTTATTAATTTTAGCTTCGGTTAAGATCTCAGTGATACGGTAGGCCTGATGTGGAACAGAGAGATTTTCGAAAACCGAATTGATAGGGAATAATGATGTTATTGGCTTCCAGATGTTTGTTGATTTCGAGGGCAAGAAATTTTTCAGTAATTTTGCAAATAGTGTTTAATAAACTTATAGGACGATAACTACCGGGCGAGGAAGGGGGTTTACCGGGTTTGCACCTGTAACCCTTCACAATGCTGGCTTCTTATACGACTGCCTGTTTTGCGTATTTTTCGACGCGAAACCGTGATTGGCTGTTACCTAACATATTTGCATACTTCCTTCTACCTTTTCAGCAAATTTCAGCTTCTTAATTCAGATTGGCTTACGGAAATTAACATTTTCCTCTCTGTGCTTAACTTTTGGAAGTGAGTGTGTGTATGTATGTATATATATATATATATACAGTAATGCCCCGAAGTTATACAATAGCTGGAACCAACGGAAGATTGCGGAAGTCAGGGTACAACTTTGCATATATATATCAAAATTAATTATAACTGAGACCGAGAACTTACAAAAACACCAGTTTAAAGGGGAAATATTGGATTCAAATTAAAATATTTATTGCTTATTAATATTATACAATATATTTAGAAAAATGTATCTATGTAGAAAAATCAAGATTTATAAAAATTTATGTTGATGGTTTAAAAAAAAATCTAATAAAGTAGTCTGCTGTATTAACACCTTTTTTTTTCGCAAAGAATTTCTTCATAGCAATATAACATTTTTCTATCCCTTACTTTGTCATGATCACACAATCTTCATTAGTCTATATTCTCTAAAATCTGTAATCCTTTCTCAATTGCTCTGAGACCTTCTGTCAAGTTTATAATTGTCATTAGGTTAGAAGTGTTGGATTCTTCATGAGACCGACTGTCAGCTCCTCAAGATGAGAATCCGACAGCTCATTGACAGCATCTCCATCGACTTCCATATCTAATTGCCTGGGAAGATCAACAACTTCTTCTATCACCAAGCTATATGATCAGTTTCAGACATTGTTCCCATCTCATTTAAAAAAAAATATTGGACAAAGTTTTTTAGACACTATTTAAAGTTCTTGGTGAAATTTCATTTCAAGATTTAAAGAGGGGAAAGGGGTAAAATCAAAAACCACAGAATTCCGAGTTCACATAAGTCGGGGTATTACTGTATATACACTGCTGGCCACTGTAAATGCAACACCCTGAAGGAAACATGCAAATAACATGAAATTTACAACATGCATTAGCGGAGGTGAGATATGCAAATGATTAGGATTTCAGCGCAGACGCACATCACGCACGCCTGTGGCGCCACTTCAAAGCGCTATTTAAGGCTTGGAGATTTCGACGATTTCAAGTTCGGCAATTGTGTTTTTCTTGTGGTTTTTTCAAAAAAACGATCAATTATGCCTCGTCGAAAACAGCGATCATCTTTTGATCAAGTATCCGAGTTCGACAGAGGAAGGATAGTGGCCTACCGAGATTGTGGATTATCTTTCAAGGAAATCGGTAGTCGTGTTGGACGAGACCAAACAACTGTAATGCGGATATGTGATCGTTGGATGCAGGAGGGTACGACGGACCGGCGTGTTCGATCGCATCCACCTCAGCGCACCACTTCACGTGATGACAGGCAAATTGTGCGCATGGCAGTGACGGATCGCTCAGTCACATCACGAACCATAGCACAGCACATGCAGTCTGTAACGCATCATCCAGTGTTTGCGCGTACCATTCGACGCAGTTTACAGCAGAGTGGTCTGTCCGCAAGACGTCCATTGCTTTGTCTACCCTTGACGCAGAACCACAGACGTCTCCGCCGCCAATGGTGCGATGACAGAAGGATGTGGACGGCAGAATGGAATGAAATTGCCTTTACTGACGAGTCACGTTTCTGTCTGCAACACCACGATGGTCGCATTCGAGTCTGGAGACACCGTGAAGAGAGGATGCTGAACAGCTGCGTTATGCACCGCCACACTGGTCCTGCACCGGGTATTATGGTATGGGGCGGTATTGGATATCACTCTCGCACACCTCTAGTACGCATTGCCGGTACTTTAAACAGCCAGCGCTACATCTCCGAGGTGTTGGAGCCAGTTGTCCTTCCTTACCTTCAGGGCTTGCCCACAGCCATATTTCAACAGGATAATGCGCGACCACACGTGGCACGCATTGTCCAACGGTTCTTCGTCAATCGCCAGATTGAATTGCTTCCCTGGCCGCCTCGCTCTCCGGATCTTTCACCGATAGATAACATGTGGTCCATGGTTGCTCTACGATTGACCCAGATTCCATGCCCAGCTGCCTCAGCAGATCAACTTTGGCAACGTGTGGAAGCTGCTTGATCTGCTGTACCCCAAGAACTCATCCAAAGTCTCTTTGAATCAATGCCGAGGCGTGTGGCAGCGGTGATCTCCAACAATGGCGGCTACTCTGGCTTCTGATTTTGGCAGGAACCACACTTCACAGAAGTCTATAAATTTAATCATTTGATACTTGGTCAACATGTTATCTACAAAATAAATTTTGTTGTGATATCTCTTGTCTTTCTTGGTGTTGCATTTGGGTGGCCAACAGTGTATATATATACATATATTAATTATGGAAACGTGGCCCAAAGCTACCAAAACTTGATGAAAATAATCCAGAAACACGAAACTGAGACTTGATTACTATATATACAGAAGGCTTTATTAAAACCTCCAAAACTATTTACATGAAAATATATTGTATACAGGAACAGTTGTTCAATGGCTAACCAAAGCTAAAATCAGCTTACACCACGGGTCTCTGTCTCAAGCAAGAGCAACCCCGTGCATCTGTCGGGAAAAAAAACAGGCCTCTGCCTTCACAGCACGACCACTCTCAGCGTCGTCGGAAAAGCAAATCTCCCCTGAAACAAAGAGCAACAGCCCTTTTATCAACTCCTCCGATCTTCTCGAAAGGCCTGGAATATTTCAGAGACGATTAATAGCCCTCATTTCCGGATCCTTTTTGTCACTTTCGCTCTTGCCTTCCTCCGGCTGTCATTCCTCACTTCGGCGACACTCAGAAATGCCCCTATTGTCCAGGGAGGGGTCCTATTTTTTGCCGGTCATTCATAACTCCTTGTGATGAATGGCTTTTCCTCCGCTGTTTCCAATTTACTTGGCAGCTGCCATCGGTCATGGATAACCTGAAACATATGACTCTCTGGAACGGAAAACATCATTATTGAGTACTTCCATTATAGTTCCTTAAAGTTCTCAGAAGAGCACATATGGGGAAAGACAATTAAATCCACCGCTTGTGAAAAAGGGGCTGCCGACATAATATATATATATGTGTGTATTCTATATCAAAAAGGATACAAAAAATTCTCTTGAGAACTATTAAATTTCTATATTAGATTATATATGAATCAAGCTATTAGATTAATAAAATTTTCTTACAAAAATGGTAGTGTAACCATAAACTAAGCAATAATATGATAATTAAATAAAGAAACGTGCAGTAAACTTAGGATACAAAGCAAAATGGAAATGAAAGAATTGTAAAAATTATTTTTAATGGTATTTTCCTCAGTAACACTATGTATTATTTCATTACAAATAAATAAATAAATGGTTTGCTTCAAAATAGCTGATATCCTGATCTTTAAAAACACTATAAGGCTATAGCATTATGGTCTGTTGTTTTAAAAGTGCACAGTGGTACATCATGAACTATAAAACTCTACCATTATAGTCTGTTCATCTAAATGAACAGATAGGTCAGACATGCACCTGAAGTTAATAAATAATGTTGGTACTATTAAGGAAGAGATATTTTTAATAAACAATTTTGCTTCTTAGAATATATACATTTACGTATGCTATTTGATTACATAATGCATTAACTGTAATATAGTATATCTCATTTTATTAAGACTTATTGAGAGTGCATAGATAAAATTCTTTTTGATGAATTCTTATTTACAAGTCTGTTTCTTGTAGAACAGGAGCTAAATGTGTAAAAGAGGGCTTACAAGATCCCAAAGAACCTGGAAAGAATTATCACGTTATAGGAGTGCTGAGAACAAAACCTGGCCGTGGTATACCGACATTATCTATGTCTTGTAGTGATAAAATAGCTCTCTGGAATGTTTGTGGCCTTCAAGGAGCTCTGTTGTCTCACTTTTTTGAAAGTCCAGTCTATGTAACATCTTTCATTTTTGGAAAGTAGGTTTCCTCCCCCCCCCCCCCACATCCTGTAATTATAATTTTGAAGTTTGGATTCTTCTTTTTGTCATATGTAAACCAAGCTTAATTTATTGACTTAACTCTAAAATTTTTTATGTGTATGTACATTATTAAATATTGATATTTTTGTTAATCATAACTTGCAACTGACATATCTTTAATTAATATAATTATTATGTATATGCTCATATTAGCTGGTTGTCAGAAGTGTACTTTGGGAACTAAGTCAGAAGTGTACTTTGGGTACCCTAGGCTATAATTTTACCCTCTCACCGACTACTATTTTTAACAATTGAATTTAATTTTCAGTTGTCAAGAAACAGAGGTATATATATATATATATATATATATTGTGGGGCAGTTCGCCGTCCGAAGAACAATTACGAAACAATAATACTTAAAGTATATTAATCATTTAATTAATCTATATACAGAAATATTTACAAAGGCTTGGTGCTTTGAAGTTACAACTGGTTAAGTGCATGCACACACTACGAAAATTATATCGGAACTGGACCGGAAGCGATGCACAAGAGTTCGGATTTCAAAAGTTCCCCGCTCCTCTTTCTCATTGGCCAGGTGAGTCGCAGCGCCATCTTGCGGCATCCTTGCTGCTCCATTCACGGCGTGTATCCTCGATTAACTACATATATACATGTATATATTAGGTTCATGATCTTTCTAATATTACATAAAATAATCGAGAGAGCTAAGATGACTATCTATTATTTCTTTTGTAAATTAACTCCATTCTTCTTTCCTTCTGTATGAACTTGAGTGTTAGTTTTCATAAATGTGGCTTCCTCATACATTTTCATATCCAAAAAGATCTCTTTCTCCTTTAACAAAATAGCCATATAGCCCAAACTTACACATCTTTATGAATCTCTTCTAAATCCAAATATCTATAAAACCATGAATGCTCTTATGACCTAGTAAATTTTGATGTTTCATCTCACCCGAACTAAATAATTCAAACTACTGAAACTGTTTTCATTCCAATGCCCTGTTTCAGTTTAAAAAAAGTAAACATGTCCAACACTACAATTTAATTGTCTCATTTGGTCAAGTTAACCATATTCTATGTAGTCACTTACATAAAACAATCCTATTATATGATTAGTTTATTTCCTTGTTTTCAATTTTATGTTCCAATAGTGTGGGCTAAAACATTCCATTCTGCACAGTTGAAAGCTTATCATTCATTATATATAAGCGAAGAAAAATGGTTTTCAGAAGTTCACTAGTAATATAACTCATTTCATACAGCACCGATATTGCTTATATTAAGTGACTTTTCGTACAGCACAAAACTAAAATGGTAAAACTTGCAGAGGACATTCTTTAATGGAGGAGGGAATACAAGCGACTAGTATCATGAGCAGTGTTCTCCTCTTATAATAAAGTGTTCAGTAGGCAAAATATGAAACTGATTTCCCTGTTGCTTAGATAAGCTTCTATTTACTTGTATTTCAGTATATAATTATTAATTTATAAAATGTTAATATTTTATTTTCATGATACAATTGTTAAAAGATTGATTTTAAGAATACCACGAACAATTTCCTCCAGAAATTGTTGAAATGTTAAGTATTTTAAAGACTTTTTTAATAATCTCTGTTAACATCATTAATATTTGATCTTATGAATGTACTTTTTAATAACAGTGCATGACTTAATATTGGTGCTCATGTATCACTAGATGTTTATCTATATATATAAAACATTTCCGTAACTGACTGACTCACTGACATACAACGCACAGACCAAACCACTGGACCTAAAGGGCTGAAATTTTGCATGGTAATTCTTCTTATAGTGTAGGGATGCACTATAAAAGATTTTTGAAAAATTCTTCTTAGATTTTTTTAAATTAAACTTTTAAGCTGTTTTAGTAACTTTTAAGTTTGCATTTAAAATAATAATTTGAGGGTTATAAAATTTATATCACAAGAAAGATCATAAAAATTCCTTTAAAATGAAATCGTTTTCGAATCTTTACCTCCATTTTCTGATTTTTGGTGAATTTTTAGAATTTAATTTATTAAATGCTGATCACGTGATTTCTTTTTTTGGTACTTTAAATAAATTTATTGTCATGTGCATAACAACTAAATAGAGAAAGATCATAAAAATTTCTTTAAAATGAAATCTTTTTAAAATCTTTACCTCCAATTTCTCATTTTTGGTGAATTTTTAAAGATTCATTCTTAGAATTTAATGTATTAAATGCTGATCACGTGATTTCTTTTTCTGGTACTTTAAATAAATTTATCGTCATGTGCATAATAACTAAATAGACAAAAAAAAAGTATTTTTTTCTTGGTAATGCGGCAGACGATTGAACATTATCCAAAAAAATATTAAAATACAGTAAAAGAAATGTTCCTCAAACTGTACTATATTCTTTAGTATGTTCTATTAGATTTAATTTGAATATTTTCTTCTACATTATTTTGTCTATAAAAATATCCGTTATAATTTTTTATAAATATATTTTTCCTTTTTTTTTTTATATCAATTGCATACATTGATCGTTGTATTTAATATAAATATATGTATACATATTTTTGGCATTAATTGCATACATTGACCATTGTATTTAATTTGAATGTACTCCATAGCGAAGTACAGGTTTTCAGCTAGCATCATTTATATCTAAAAGAAGGCCATTATAAAGATTATAGGATATTTCTCCAAACCTCCAGAATATCTAAATATGTCAATGCTGGTCACAATAATTCTCAAGCTTTTTTTTTAATAAAAAAAAAAAGAAAGTTTAAACCATGATCATATTATTATACAGTATCCATGGTTTTTGCTTCTATTTACTGTAATTTGAGACTTCACAATTTTCAATATAATACTGTAGTAAATATTTTATGAGTTTTCAGATGATGAATTAATCTAGAAATGTATAGTAAATTGAAATATCAGAATTGTAAAATTCAGTTTATATACCATACAACTTTGTTAATTTGTTGTTTTCAAACTTTAAATCTAACAGCTTTATTTATTCCTATGTATTCCTCATAAAGAAATGTTTAAGAACATAAGCAGTTTCAAAAGATATAATTATGCTACTTCCCCCAAAATGAATATTTCAATGGTTAAATCTATATCTATACTAATATATAAAGAGAGAGAGTGGATTTTGTATGTGGAGGGTAATCTCCGTAATCACTGCACCTATTTGAAAAATTCTTTTACTAATTGAAAGGTACATTATTCCAGATGGACATAGTCTATATATTATGTATATCTCATCAGTAGAAAGAAAGTTAGAGGCCTAAATGTTGAGCTGATGCTTCACCTTTATAACTTTCCTTTGTCAACCATAGTCAAGTAACCATAGCAACACATCAAACTACATTTTCATTTATTATCAATAAAACATTTAATATTTTAAAGATTCAAGTGGAGGAGGTATTGATAAATTACAAAAAGGATTTTTGAAATTGGCAATGTTTAAGGGTTTATTGAAGAAAATTACATTTGGAACTATGCTTTTCATTGGGTATTTAAGGTAAAAACATATTTACAATTTATTGGCTATCAACTGGAAATTTATTGGTATAATATTACAGAACTATATTTAACTTATAAACTTTATGTTTTGAATTTATGTACAATTTTATGCACAATTTGCGTAAATCGAACTTGAATTATTGAACTTTATTCAAAAATCAGTGTGTTTCATTGAAACTGTGAAATTTATTATTTCGAATAGGTGTAAGTTTGTTCCTTTAAAAGTGAAAAAGTATTGCTTCAATTGAGCTGAAATTTTGTATAGATATAGTTGATAGTTCAGATTAAAACAAAGGCATATTATTGTTTGAAAATAGGGCCCTGGAGTTTTTTTAATTAATGTTTTAATGATTTTGCCCTAAAAGTTCCTTATTTCGACAGCTTCCACGGCTGTCCTGGCTGACAGCAAGACTATGGGGCCAAATTGTACCAAAATCAGCACAAGGGTGGCCCCGGACACAATTCAGTGCCTGACGTAGCTAGATTTTTGAATTTTAATTTTAAAAAAGTCATTATTTTTTGTGCTTTTTTCGTGTTTTTTTGTGTGTGGACTCTGTAGCACATAGGCTATGGGGCTGAATCGTATCAAAATAGGCATGAAGGTGGCCCCGAACACAATTCAGTACCTGACGTTGCAGTTTTCAATAAAAATTTCTTTTGCCATCACCATCAACAAATCCCAAGGTCAAACATACAAATATATTGGACTTGACATACGGGAAGATTGCTTTACTCATGGACAATTCTATGTTGGTCTCTCTAGGTCAGGAAATGCGAAGAACAAAAAATGTGGTATACCGTGAAGATTTAAAATAAATTATACCTACCTAATATCTACTTAAGATAGATAATTGTTCAACCCGGACAAAGTTGGGATGGGCCGCTAGTTTTTAAACATAGGTAGAATGTAGGAGGTGTTCAATAGAACATTCTAAACTTTAGCATTCTAATTTATTTATATACTAATTTACTTCTCAATTTTAAGATGCCCAATGTCTCTCTATTCTTCTCTTTTTACAGTAGTTTTCCAAATACTGTGGATTAAAGAGCTTTTTTTTTTATAAAATCAAAATGTAAATCATAGCATTTAACAAAGAAAAAAAATAAGGAAATAAAAATATAGACACTATGAAGTCATTCAACCTTAAAAACATTTACTATAAATGCTACATTATACGTTTTTAAGTTTTTTCTTTAAAAAAAAGAAAAAAAATCAATTGAAGGCAAATCACTCCATCTGTGTATACTCATTATTCAGAGCTGAAAGAAAAGCTTATCCTTTAAATAAAATGAAAATTCCTTTATAATTCTATGTACATGTTACAGGTCTTAAAACTGATTCTTACATAAAGCTAAACATTAGTAAGAGAATCAGAGGTCTGATTATGATTGTAAATAAATCAAATTAATGACTGTTTTCCATGAAGAAATGTATTAATTAAAATATTCACCTCGGTATAAATATAAGCTTAGGTAATAATTATGAATTATTCATACTCAATTTGAAAAAAATTTGTAAAAATAGCAGCATGTTTAAAACAATCTACATTAGATTTTTTTAATATACAAACAAGGTAAAAGTGTATATTAATCATAATTAGCACATGAAACCTATAATGATATATTTATTTTTTGGAATTTGTTTAAAACTATTTCATAATTTGTGTAGAAATTTAAATAAATTGATTTGTATTTCAGATGTCCTTTTAATGGAAAAGCTATTGAACGAGCAACTTATGGAAGACTATCTAGTATTGATAACTTACCACCAACATATTGTTTAATGAAGCCTACAATAGAGCATTCATCTCTGGCCTTTGAATATTCTCAAGAAAATATAACGAAAACAAATGACAAAGCAGTTCCATGTCCTTCATGTAAAATTATTTTACTTAGAACATTCTGTTAAAATTTTTAAATATTTACTTAGTTATATACTGCTTTTGTTTTCAATAGCAATTATATGGAGCGATCTACCGGATTCATTAGAAGTTAGTGTTAATGGAAAGAAACAAGGAGTTACTAAGAAGAATTTCAACAAACCATCTTCAAGGTAATAAATATCAATGTGTGATTTTATATTTATTTTTATATTGTTTTACACACACACACACACATCTATATATATAAAACAGTTCCATAACTGACTGACTGACATATAACGCACAGACCAAACCGCTGGACCTAAAGGGCTGAAATTTTGCATGGCGATTCCTCTTATAGCGTAGGGGTGCACTAAGAGAGATTTTTGAAAAATTCTTCTTAGATTTTTTAAATTAAATTTTTAAGCTGTTTTTGTAACATTCTTTAAAATTTGAATTTAAAATTATAATCCCGAGGGTTATAAAATTTATATCACGAGAAAGATCATAAAAATTCCTTTAAAATGAAATCTTTTTTGAATCTTTACCTCCATTTTCTAATTTTTGGTGAATTTTTAAAGGTTCATTTTTAGCATATAATTTAATAGAAGCTGATCACGTGGTTTTTTTTCTTTTTGTGATACTTTAAACTAATTTTTCATCACGTGCATAACAACAAAATAGATAAAAATAATAATTTTTTTTTGCTTAAAATTGGGACAGACGATTGGACATTATCCAAAAAAATATTAAAATACAGTAAAAGAAATGTTCCTCAAACTGTACTATATTCTTTAATATGTTTTTATCAGATTTAATTTGAATATTTTCTTCGTTATTTTGTCTATAAAAATATTGTTATGATTTTTTTATAAATATATTTTTAAATTTTTCTTACATCAATTGCATACATTGATTGTTGTATTTAATTTGAATGTACTCCGTAGCAAAGTATGGGTTTTTAGCTAATATATATATATATATATATATATATATATAATAAGAATAAATTCGATATGCTACTTTTTCCTGCTGTGATACAAAAACTATAACTGTACCTCTGTAATATCAAAAATATAAACTTATCAGTGCTGCTTCTGATCTCTGTATAAAAAAAACAAACTCTAGTCCAGGGGTGGCCAACCTGCGGCTCGCGAGCCACATGCGGCTCTTTGAAGGATTATTTGTGGCTCTCGATAAATGTACCCGAGTTCCCTTTTCATTTTTGTGTTATTTTAAAAAAATTATTATCGTTCCGTATGTGTTTCAAAATGTCTTTTGTGGTGGGAACGAGGGTTGCTTCAACATTCATCGCCAACCAAAACCAAAACTAAATAGATATTAAAAGCAAAACAGTGGCTGACAGCGACAACTCTTGACAGCAGCATGAAAGTGGAAACTTCGCGACTTTATCCAGTGTTCGGTGTCCAACAGTCATCACTTATGGCGGGAAAGAGCGCCACTAGTTAGGCTCAGCGTCGAAAATAAATCAGCTAACTGGAATCTGATATACACCACCGTAATAAAAAATTAAATGGAGGTGTATAGTGCAGAGTAAAAAAAACGCAATGCAATGTAGAGCTCTAATCTTTTATTTAAAAGTAAAAATATCGGCAACTAAAATATAAACAAGACAGAAATAAAATAGCAACAGAGAAAGTCCCATCTGGACTAATGTAAAAAGCATTACTGCCATATACGGTAAATAACTCTTTTGGACAAGAGCACCGACTGATAGACGCCGTCATGCCAGGAGTTGCTCGGGGTAGCGAATTGCTCATCACAGATCCGTAGTCTGCTGTCTCATGAATACTGTAGCGCCATCTATTGCATAGAATATTTTTTCTGTTTTGTAAACTTTCGGACCACGTGTTTCATGCGTAGTACATTATAAAATGGATAATCAAAACAATTTCAATTGTACATATTGTAATAAAATCTTTTCGCGTCATTTCAATTTGATTCTTGCAATGCAATGTAGAGCTCTAATCTTTCATTTAAAAGTAAAAATATCGGCAACTAAAATATAAACAAGACAGAAATAAAATAGCAACAGAGAAAGTCCCATCTGGACTAATGTAAAAAGCATTACTGCCATATACGGTAAATAACTCTTTTGGACAAGAGCACCGACTGATAGACGCCGTCATGCCGACTGCCTTGGATGTTCTATCTGTTAGGGAAAATCCCGATTAGCTTTCCTCTTCTTCCCCTAACCTTCCAGCCACGTAGCAAGAGCGATGTATTTACATCATTTCCCACCTCCACAGCAATGTGTAAGCATCGTCAGACGCCAGTTGCGTCATGCTAGCTTAACGACGTCATTCATCCAACGATGACGCCATACCATCAGTTAAGAGTGACGTCAACGCACATCGCGTAAAAATTAGCATAATTAACTTTGCTATTCTCCTGCCACGAGGGAGCGCGGCGGCCGACGCCGGTATAAATACCCAGCCCGATCACTTAGACGGTGTAGTATTCGATGTAGTATTCGCTGTGGTATTAGACGGTGTGGTTGAGTGATAGTTGCTGAGAAGCGATTTTACCGAGCCAGGCTCTACCGAGGACCCGTATTAGGAAGCGGCGACCAACTTGCCAGCAGTGCACTGATGCTCTAGTCGTCTCGACCTTGCATGCCCGCAGGTAGCCACGGGATAGTTTTTGTGCCAGGAAGGCGCTATCTACCTTAAGTGTTTTCTTACCACGATAGCAAAGCTTTGCCTCGACCACCTGTGAGTTATTTTTCTTTTATTTTTCTACACCTCGGTAAGAACACGACAAAGCCAACTTTTTAGGATAACACTACGAGCTGTGTAGTGCGTCTGTAAACAAGACACTTTAATGTCGTTTTACTAAATAAATGTATTTGTTATTTTACCTAAACCTTCGTACGTCTTTTTAACATCTTGCATATCACACAACAAAGCTAGCTAGCGTTGCTCTGACCATATCTAAAGATTAAGAGTCCAACCTTCCCTGCTAGCCAGTACGACTCTGCACTATTAGCTATCAGTAAAGTTTGGGGCATTCCTGCCCCCAAATCTTAACTAACTTTGGTTGGAAGAGCCGCCAGGTTCTAGCGGCTCAATTCCGTAACATTTTGGTTATGGGCCGCAGGCCCTAAAGTTAAGTTCGTAAACAACTATTTTTCTTTAACTTGAGGGTGACTTTGATCTAAAATAGCAGAGCACAACGCGAAAGCTTTGTGATATGTGAGAAGCTAAGCGTCGAAGGTATAAACAAAAGGTAAAGGCCCTGAATTTATGAAATTCTATATTTGGGGGGGGCCTATTTGTATATATATATATATAATATTTAGTGTTTTAAATACTGTCTTGCATTTTTTTTATATGCTTATATATATATATAGATTTACATACTGTACTTGTAACTTAAAACATGGCCTCTTTACAACCCCATATGGCTATAGATAAATTGACCGAGGAAAATTTCCATACCTGGGTAGCAGATATTAAATTTGTACTAATATCCCTTAATGCGTGGGACATTGTGAATAACCGCGAAACTAAACCGATAGCAAGTGCGGAAAATTTAGCTGAGGTAAGGGACTTTGAAAGAAGAACCCGACTCGCTTTATCTACAATCTTTTTAAATCTATCCCCTGCGTTTAAGTCGGTCGTGGAACATTGTACCACCCCCCAGGACACATGGTCAACCCTAAATAGGCATTTTCAGCCTGACAGTCGTAGCCGGCACATGCAGTTATTTACCGAACTGGTTAATTGTAAGCCCTACGCTAGCGAGAAAATTAACATGTTTGCGGCACGAATCCGCAAGTTAAACGAAAGCCTAAAGGGAATAAATCAAGAAATAAATGAGACTTACCTCTGTTTCCAGCTAATCCGGTACTTACCATCGGAGTTTGATCACTTAGTGCAAACTATACTTCGTTGGAAAGATGCGGAATTTAAATTTGAAGCCATTCTAACTGAACTAGTCGCCGAAGAAACCCGAATTAGCGTGCAGAGACAGGATAAGCGTGAAAACGCTACTTGCGAAACGCAGAACACCTTTTCGGGTCGGCATAATTCTCGAAGTTGGAATAAAGACAATTTCCGACCGAAAACTCCATCGAGAAGCCCTTCTCCCAACAAACAAGTCCATTTTGGGAAATACCCAAGTGGGAAATCACCGGGGCGTAGAAAATCTAAACGCTCGTTCCGGCGAAACTCACCAAATAATGAAAAACCCCAGAGCCATTATACTGTAGAAGCCCTTTTTACATCTCACAGTAATCCAGGTGACTGGGTCGTCGACTCAGCGGCAACCCATCATTTTTGTAAGGATAAATTCCTATTTGATGGACCCCTTGAGGATGTAAATGACAGGAGCCTAGCAGTTGCTACTAGGGGAAAGCCTATCCCTATCAAGCAAAGAGGGCCAGTCGACCTACTCTGTAAGGGCGAGAAACGCGCCATTACGCTTATGCGTGCATTGTATGTACCATCTCTAAGGCGCAACATAGTTTCATTACCTTTACTTGACGAAGATGGATTTACTTTTGAAGGGGGAAATGGACAACTCCACGTTTACGATAAAGATGGAAAAGGTTATTTCACAGCTCGCAAACAGGGGGGAATTTTTTATGCAAAACAGCAGCTAACCCCAGAACAAGCTGCGAGAAAGAAAGCTTACCAACACGAGAAAGAAACTCGATCGAAGAAAGGTAAGGCTTATGAAACTACAGCTAGAAAGAAACGAAATACCCTAAGCAAAAGTAATCAAAAACCTGCCAGTGCATTGAGCAGATGGCACCGCAGAATGGGCCATATGAACCCTGAACTAATCAGCCAGTCTTTTACAAATAAAAGTGTCAGGGGTGCTCAGGAGGTAAAATCATCCAAACTTTTTTGCGAGGATTGCAGGTTAAATAAAGCTAAACGGGTGACATTTAAACCAATCGGCCAAACTAGGTCAACAAAACCACTAGAACTTTTACATCTAGATTTGTGGGGACCTGCTTCAACGACGGGATATGCAGGAGAGAGGTATTTTTTGAGTATCACCGATGATCACTCAAGGAAAATCGCCCTGTATCCGATTAAAGATAAGACAGCTACTTTTCCCACCTTTTTAAATCATGTGAAACGCGCCGAAAGATTCCTTTCAACTAAGCTCAAAGCTATCAGAACCGACAATGGTAAGGAGTTTGACAACTCACAATTCCAAGAGTATTGCCGTACGAATGGTGTGGCCCACGAATTTACCGATATTTATTCGCCTGAAATGAATGGAGTAGCAGAGAGGTTGAACCAGACAATAGGGAATACCCTCCGCACGATCCTAAATTCAAGTAAGGTTCCAGTAAAATTTTGGCCAGAAGCCGTCCGCTATGCGGCCTACAATTGGAATAGAGTGTGCCGTAGAAACCAGACGAAAACACCGTTTGAGAAATACGGAAAGTTCAAACCCTCCATTAGTCACCTTAAACCATTCGGGTCAGTTTGTTTTGTGGGTGTGCCGAAGCAACACCGAACCAAATTTGATCCCAGAGCTAATAAGGGAGTTCTTGTAGGCTACGCATGTAGGATTAAAGGGTACAGAGTGTTGTTCCCAGAAACTGGGCGAATAGTCGAAACCCGGAATGTTAGCTTTGCTGAAGATGAACTAAATTTTTATCAATTGAAAGCTAAGCAGACTAACAATGGAGCAGTGCTGGGCGACCATCCAGAAACTACCATATACTCATTTCACAACCCGGAGCTTGAGACGGTGGTAATCCCACATATGGATTCGCGCCGGGTACATACCCGGAGTTACCAGCAGGATCCCAGACCAGGCCCTAGTGATGCAGTTCAAACTGATGAAGCAAGTGAAGACGAATCAGACAGAGAACTATACGTCCAAACACCTAGACTCCGAGTCGCTAAGTGGACAAGGGAAGCCGTTCCGAGACCAGATGGAAAGCGGACCGATATATATTATCGAGAAGTTAAAAGGCAAGGGGGCAAGAGCCACATATTGCGAAGCCTCAAAGAACTCAAGCGTTACTGTAAAAAGCATAAAATTGAGTACCAGCCTGAATACTTCAACTTTAGCGGTAAGAATGGTAGGACGGGCCCTGTTCCAACCCCTCAGCGACAGGTGATTGACGATGATAGCGATCTGGAATCTGAAAGTCAGACGGAAAATGAAGAAATCAACTACTTTTCCGCCTATGACACTTCCGAAAGTGAGATTGACACAGCATGACTAGAAACTGTAGTCATCCCGAAAACCTTTAAACAAGCATTCAAAAGTAAAGAATCTAAGCTATGGAAGAAAGCGATGGAAGAAGAATTAAAAGTGTTAAGTGAAAGGGGTGCATGGAGCCTAGTGCCGCCACACTCAAAGTACAAGCCTCTCGGTTGTCGGTGGGTTTTTACAACCAAAACTGATGAGCATGGAAATGTGGTAAGATACAAAGCGAGGCTCGTAGCACAAGGCTACAAACAGGTAAAGGGAGAATCCTATGATGAAACCTTTTCACCTGTAGTCAATTTCACCCTTATACGCCTATTTTTCTCCATGCTAGTTTCCAACCTAAAGTGGTATCACCTCCAGTTAGACATCAAATGCGCGTATTTATACGCACCCTTATCTGAAACCATTACGATTACCCAACCACCCGGTTTCGTAGAAAAAGGAAAAGAAAGCTACCTCTGTCTACTAAAGAAAGCCCTTTATGGCTTACACCAGAGCGGAAGGGTATGGTTTTATGAAATCGAGAATATATTACTTGAAAATAATTTTAAGAAAATTAACTGGGCTAACTGTGTTTACCATTTATCTAATAATCTAATTTTACTTTTATACGTAGACGATATAGTTCTTTTTGGAAAAACTAAAACCCATATTGAAGCAGCAGTTAAAATTCTGCAGAGGTGTTTCGACATTAAAATACTTGGCCAAACTTCTAAGTTATTGGGGGTTGAATTTGAATTCAATCGAAAACAAGTTTTCATTCATCAAACCCAATACATAGATCAAGTTGCTAAACGCTTCAAAACCTTCAATATCCCAATTGTATCCTTACCCATAGCTAAAGGAACAATATATACCAAATTACAAAGCCCTACATCTGAACCTGAATTAACGGAAATATCGAAACTACCGTATCGAAATATCCTAGGGTGTTTAGCATTTATCGCAAGTCGAACTAGACCCGACATTGCGTATGCGGTAAATATCTTCAGTCAGTTTCAGTCTAACCCAGGATTTGCTCACTGGTACGGTCTATTGAAGCTATTAGGGTATGTAATAGGTACAAAAAATTTAAAGCTAAATATTTCCTCTACCTCTAATGAATTAACAGCTTACAGTGATAGCGATTTTGCCGCCAATCGAGACGACCGAGTTTCAATTTCCGGTCAACTCATTTTACTAGATAAATCGCCTATATTCTGGCGAACTGGCAAGCAAAAGGCCATAGCGCTGTCAACTATGGAAGCTGAATTCATGGCTATAACAGAAACCTGCAAGGAAATACTGTGGATCAACCGTATAATGCAAGAATGCGAAAAATTGAAGATAATCAAGCTAACTAGATCCAAACCCCTTATCAGAACGGATAACTTATCTGCAATAGACTTCTTAAAATCGCCGATTGAAAATAGTCGCACTAAGCATATTCATATAAAGCTTCTATTTGTGCGTGATCTCCTTCTAAAAGAAGTTTTCGAGATAAAATTCGTGCCTAGCAAAAAGAATCTAGCAGATCCGTTCACAAAACCAAAAACAAAAACAGACTTTTCAGCCTTTAAACAAATAATTTTTAAATCAGAAACTTGAAAGCTATAAACTTAAAGTAAATTCCTAACTCTAATAAACCGAATTTCCTTAAAATAAACCTTATCCTTGAGACTAGGACGGTTATTAATTTATGAGTTATATTACTTTCCATTATTTTCTGTTTACGGAACTAACGGCCATTGTTTCGGGTTAGTTCTATGAGAACCTTCTTTCTCCCACATAATTTGGGAGGGGTTCGCTTAAAGTGTTTGAAGGCCACCTTGGGTCAGTTTGTTTTACCACGCACGAGTGGTGTGTTTTGTCCCTTTTCGTCGTTTCGCTTGGGAGAGACCAATTTAATTGTCCGCTGGAATCCGGTAAGTACCCTCAGGAAAGGGATCCTGAGAGCGAGCGGCCCCCTGTTACGTCTCGTTGGGGGTGAAAATGTAATCTGCCAGAGCTCTTGGGGGAAATTTTCTGGGGGAGTACTACTGGAGGGAGGCCTTTTTCGTGTGCATTAATTCTTTTTGTTTGTGAGTCCCTCATTTTTAATATAAGAATGCCACTAAGTCCCGGACTCACCCGAGCGGAACGAATTTATTTAAACTTAAGTGATATACAGTGGTAATGTGTTTATACATTCTGCATTTTTGTCGCATGTGTATTTAATACTAACGTTACCATTGCATATATTCTGTACTGTGTTTATATATGCACGTTTATGTCTCTATCTAGCATTGTGTTTATATCTACATACTAGCAATAACTGTTTCTATTTTTTTTTCGTACTGTGTCTATACTTTAATATATTTACTAGTACGTTGTTTGTGACAAGCAAATTGTAATCAATTTTAATATATTCTTAAAGTTTTATGCTATTTAAACATCGGAGGGTATGTTATACGCAAATGTTTTTTTTCGCATGATTGTGTGTATGAAAGTGGGCCCACGAATGTTTTGAATTTTTGTCTGAAAAAAATACTGCGTGTGTATACTTTGCCCTACCTGTTGATGAATTGTATTGCATATTATTTGCCTATTGAATATTGCATATTGAATTGTATTGCATAATTGTTAAGGATTATAAGCTATTTTTATAGAAACATGTTAGCAGAATATTTATTGTATGTTTATACAAGCGACTTACCCTTATTGTTTTGCTAAAACATGTAACTTAACCACGTGCATGTGTTGGTGCTCATTTCTGTAAAGGGGGGGCAGTTGTTAGGGAAAATCCCGATTAGCTTTCCTCTTCTTCCCCTAACCTTCCAGCCACGTAGCAAGAGCGATGTATTTACATCATTTCCCACCTCCACAGCAATGTGTAAGCATCGTCAGACGCCAGTTGCGTCATGCTAGCTTAACGACGTCATTCATCCAACGATGACGCCATACCATCAGTTAAGAGTGACGTCAACGCACATCGCGTAAAAATTAGCATAATTAACTTTGCTATTCTCCTGCCACGAGGGAGCGCGGCGGCCGACGCCGGTATAAATACCCAGCCCGATCACTTAGACGGTGTAGTATTCGATGTAGTATTCGCTGTGGTATTAGACGGTGTGGTTGAGTGATAGTTGCTGAGAAGCGATTTTACCGAGCCAGGCTCTACCGAGGACCCGTATTAGGAAGCGGCGACCAACTTGCCAGCAGTGCACTGATGCTCTAGTCGTCTCGACCTTGCATGCCCGCAGGTAGCCACGGGATAGTTTTTGTGCCAGGAAGGCGCTATCTACCTTAAGTGTTTTCTTACCACGATAGCAAAGCTTTGCCTCGACCACCTGTGAGTTATTTTTCTTTTATTTTTCTACACCTCGGTAAGAACACGACAAAGCCAACTTTTTAGGATAACACTACGAGCTGTGTAGTGCGTCTGTAAACAAGACACTTTAATGTCGTTTTACTAAATAAATGTATTTGTTATTTTACCTAAACCTTCGTACGTCTTTTTAACATCTTGCATATCACACAACAAAGCTAGCTAGCGTTGCTCTGACCATATCTAAAGATTAAGAGTCCAACCTTCCCTGCTAGCCAGTACGACTCTGCACTATTAGCTATCAGTAAAGTTTGGGGCATTCCTGCCCCCAAATCTTAACTAACTTTGGTTGGAAGAGCCGCCAGGTTCTAGCGGCTCAATTCCGTAACACTATCCACCGCTGATATAATGCGTTTCGCCTTCTAAAATTTGCATACTCCGTCAGCAAACCACGCTGCTAAATTATCTTATTGGATACTTTGCAAATGCCGTCACCCCAGTAGGCGTGGCGGCGAAACTCACTTCTATTGCGTCATCCCGTCCGCGTTTTGATGGATGGGAAAAACTTTACTCGCACGTCTATCAATCGGCCCCCTTTTTCTCATCCGTCGTTCTTCAACAAAAAACAATCATTACATTTCCAATTCATATAAAACAAAAAAAAAGTCCATTTATATGAAAAGTTTACATTCTTATATATTACGCATTACATTTTATTATACATCTTCAAAGAAACACTCAAGCACTTTTTAGCTGCATAAAGAAAAAAAAAATACAACACAAAAACTTCACTACAAAACCGATGTAGCTATTCCTTAGTTTTGTAAAGTTATCGGCAAGATTGAATTTACTTCTGACAAATTTTAGGTTAAAGCTTTTATCATAAATTAAATTTCTAAGGTAATGGTATTTTATATCGATGTGCTTTGTTCTGTAATTTTCCACCGGCGATTTTGAAAAACCTATTGCGGCTTGATTATCGCATAACAAAGTACATTCGTTTATGTTTAATTTGAAGGCTTCGTTTTCTATTATATTTTTTAACCACATTACCTCTTTTGCCGCCTCAGCCAATGAAATGTATTCAGCTTCCATAGTTGAAAGGCTGATGCACTTATGTTTAAAGGTTCGCCACGCTATGGGTACCTTATCCAAACAAATAACATAACCTCCGATAGACACACGGTCATCTCGGTTTGCAGCAAAATCAAAGTCAGCAAAACAAGTTAACTTTATCGTTTCAACTTTCGATAAGTCTAATTTGTAATTTCTAGTACTCTTTAAATAACCCAATACTTTTAACATGCAATACCAATGCTGAAGTCCAGGATTAGCTTGGAATTGTGCCAATATATTTACTGCGTACATGATATCTGGTCTTGTACGGTTGGCTATAAAAGCTAAACAACCTAACAGATTTCTATAGGGTATGTTGGCCATTTCTTTTAATTCAACACTAGTTTTAGGTTCGTCTAACTTAGATAAAATGCAACCTTTTGCTATTGGTAATGAACTAATAGGGAATTTATACTTTTCAAACAACGTACAAACTTTATCAATATAATTTCGTTGACTTAACAATAGTTTTCCCTCTTGTTCAACGAATTCAATTCCTAGCAATTTACGTGTTTTCCCTAAAACTTTTAAATCAAGTTGATTCTCTAATATACATATAAATTCACTTATATCAGATTCACTTTTTCCAAATAAAATTATATCATCTACATACAAAAGCAAAAGAATATTATTTAATGAGTAAACGCAATTACACCATGAAAGTCTTTTAAATTTTAAATTTAGTAGAATTTCATCTATCTCGAAATACCAAAGTCTACTACTTTGTCGTAAACCATAAATGGCCCTTTTTAATAAACATACCTTGTTTGCATCTTTCATTTCATAGCCTTTTGGCTGTTTCATATACATGACTTTGTCCAAGTCAGCATACAAATATGCACTATTAATGTCCAACTGAACATGAAACCACTTAAATAAACAAACAAAAATAGTAAAAAACAATCGTATCCGAGTAAAATTTATGACTGGACTAAACACTTCATCATAAGAATCACCTTCAGTTTGACAAAAACCTTGTGCAACTGACCTGGCTTTATAACACATCGGTTCCTTTCTATCATTATATTTTACATTATACACCCATCTACTCCCTACAATTTTTGCATCTTTAGGAGGGTTAACGAATTCCCAAACTTCGCGATCCTGCATAATTTTCATTTCCTTATCCATCGCGGCTTTCCATTTCGATGCTTCAGGTGATTTTACAGCTGCGTTATAACTTTTAGGTATATCAACTTCAGTTAAGTGTGCTTCTAAATTACTAGTCTTTATCAACTCTGAAACCTTTCCTGATTGAGGATTTTCACCACGAAAGTCAAATAAATTCTCATCAAGTGCTATTTTATGTTTAGCACAATATTTCTTAACATCATTTAGAGAACGAAGTCGCGTGTTAGTTCCTTCAATTCGATAGTAAATATCAGTGCGGCTTCCATCCTTACGAGCAACAGCGTCTCTAACCCAAGGAATTTGATTAGATGGGGTTAACAGCTCACCAGTATCAGATTCAATTAAGGGGCTTTCGGATACCTCAGATTCAACTTCAGGAGATCTGGTAAATGGAATATCCGCGTCATCGTCATCTGAATAGTCAGGCATTGAAAAATTAAAGTTAGTAACCTCTGTACTTTTGGGACCCAGACACTCTTCCACCCCTTTTTTAGTTTCATCAAACCTCACATTTAAAGTTTCTATTATTCTCTGCTCACTTTCAAGCCAGATGCGGTAACCTCTAGTTTTTAAAGCATACCCTAACATAATCCCTATTTTTGCTTTCATATCGAACTTACTACGTTTCTGCTTAGGCACTCCCACGTACGCTATACAACCAAAAACTTTGAGGTGAGATACTGAAGGTTCTCTTTTAGAGTATAACTTGAATGGAGTTTTCTTAAATCCTTTGTGACATACGCGATTCCAAACGTATGTGAAGCAGAGCAATGCTTCATCCCAAAATTTGTTTGGAATTCCACTATCTTTTAGTAATGACCTCACACCGTCTAGGGCTGTTAAATTGTAACGCTCACTAGTACCGTTCTGTTCTGGAGTAAAAATATTCGTGCGTTCATGTCTAATTCCTTGTTTCTCTAAAAAATTATTCATCTCATTATTACAGAATTCTAAACCATTATCAGTACGAACTGATAGTATTTTTCTTCCCAAAAATCTTTCGGCTCGAGCTTGAAACCTCTTAAAACAGTTAAACACGTCAGTTTTACTACGGATTGGAAACACAAGTACCCTCCTAGAATAATCGTCACTAACTGACAAAAAATATCTACAACCATTCTGGGAAATGGTGGGTAAGGGCCTACAAATATCCATGTGAATAAGTTCTAACGGATTTTTGGACCTAACTTTACCTATCGGCTTAAATGAAATTCTTTTAGCTTTTGCCAGTTTACATACGACACAATGTTCGTCTAATTGTTTTAATTCAGGTAATCCTTTTACACAGTGGTTTTTACCCGTATTTACTAGGTAATCCTGGTTTATATGGCAAAACCTATTATGCCATAAAACACTACTTGTCTTTTTACTATCAGTTTTTAACATAGATACGTTACAAGTTAAAAGGGATTTATTATTCATTTGCTGCTTTCCAGTTAGATATTTCGTAGGTTTTAGGAAATATAAATTTTCCTTTCTTTTTGCAAAACACATCTCCCTCCAGTCTGCATTATAAATCCTAATTTTCCCTTCTGAACCTACAAAATGATTACCGTCTTTCTCAAACTTTGATCCGGACAGTAAATTCCGTCTCAACTTCGGACTATACATTACATCTTTAAGCGTAATTACAGACCGAGTTTTTCCTAACTGGACTAAAAATTTTATGGTACCTATAACTTCTATCGGACTATTTTCCGGTCCTGCAGCTAATGTCATTTGCATGTTACTAACCGGTCTGAATTTACAAAATAAGTCTCGATTATTACTAAAATGCGATGTTGCGGCGGTATCAATTACCCAACTTATACTATCTACCTGTGCGTCTGAACTACTCGAATTAGCTTCTATTTCAACTAAACTTCCCCCACTTTTTCTAAATTTACTTTTAGTTTGATTCTTATGATTAGGAAATTTAGTCCTGACAGTACAATGTTTCATAAGATGACCATACTGCTTACACCTAAAACATGGTCCAATTTCTCTCTTAATGTTCTCTGCACAGTCGTTCTTAGTAAGTTTAAAGCTTTTACCTGGAGTATTGGTCTTACTGTTATCGAATCCACTCGCCTTGCTCAGGAAAGCCAGTTCACTCCGTTCAAGGTCTTGCTTCATCAGTGTCAGTCTATTCTGTTCCAGTATAAGTTCGGCTTCGATCTTGTGTGGCTGGAACTCCTCGTCACTCCAGCGGTATATCTGCTGTACGGTAGGTTGATATTCAGGTGGTAAAAATCTGATTAGTTGAAATCCTACATACAAAGGTTGTAGCTCGTTACCAGCTGCCTTAAGTCGGTTTGCGGCTTCCTTCACACGGCTGATGAACAGACCAATATCTTCATTGGGTTCATGCCTTGTCAGAAAGAATTCATCTAAAAGTCTCATAACACGGGCTCTCGTGCACGGTTCAAAGTGATCTGTCAGAATTCGCCAGGCTTCTTTCCCGTCGGTAGTCGATGATATCAAGCTTCGTAAATCAGGTCGTAGTCCTTGGTAGATAAAGGTATATGCTCTATCCTTTCTTAACTGCCAGTCGGCAAGCTCTTTCCAAGACGCACCAGTTTCAGCCTTTGGAGTTACACCGGACGTTCCGGCTTTACTGTCAGTTGACTTCTTTCCACTAGGCTCCTCCACTAGGGGCTTCTCGACTCCTTCAATAAAACGCCAGCATTCCCAGTGCCTTAAAACAACTTGCATGTCAATTTGCCAAACTGACCAGTTTGTAGGAGTTAGTATCGGAAATTGGGATCCTTCCATCATGACGGCCCCCTTCACAGCACTTTCAGGAAACGGAAGTCAGCTTCGAAAAAAACAGCAGCTCTACTGGGCATAGACTGGGCCCATAACCCTGATATACACCACCGTAATAAAAAATTAAATGGAGGTGTATAGTGCAGAGTAAAAAAAAACGCAATGCAATGTAGAGCTCTAATCTTTTATTTAAAAGTAAAAATATCGGCAACTAAAATATAAACAAGACAGAAATAAAATAGCAACAGAGAAAGTCCCATCTGGACTAATGTAAAAAGCATTACTGCCATATACGGTAAATAACTCTTTTGGACAAGAGCACCGACTGATAGACGCCGTCATGCCGACTGCCTTGGATGTTCTATCCACCGCTGATATAATGCGTTTCGCCTTCTAAAATTTGCATACTCCGTCAGCAAACCACGCTGCTAAATTATCTTATTGGATACTCTGCAAATATGCCGTCACCCCAGTAGGCGTGGCGGCGAAACTCACTTCTATTGCGTCATCCCGTCCGCGTTTTGATAGATGGGAAAAACTTTACTCGCACGTCTATCAGAATCAGGTCTAACGCCATCTCAGAAGGTAAAGATATTTATTTAATTACAATAGCACATACATAATTAATTTAATTATATATACATATATACATTTTTAACATTAGGAAGAACAACAACCATATTCAACGGCATTAGAAGATCAACTACTAACCCCAACGCCTGTCTGGTGGGAGTTTTTCCCCTTAAGCCCCTCTCCCTTTTTAAAGACAAAAATAATAAAGAGAGGACACTTCCTCGTGGCACGTACCGCTCTCTACTCATTAGAGAAGATAGTTGCTGAGGAAAAAAGGGTTGGTTACACTTTTAAATTACTGAGAACAAATATGAAAGACTAAGTGCAACGTTATAACAAATTTCATTTCCGTCCAAGTTAAGAATGATAAGACTCATCGAAAACTGCGCGAACGAACATAAACAGTGGCGTAATCGTCCGATTTTGAATTTGTAAACTTTCATTGCAACGGACAGTTGACATTGTACTCTGGAGGAAACAATTTGTATCACTCTTGCTACGGATATAATTTGTAATCTGGAATTTTTGGTAAGTTAACTATAATTTGTTTCATAGTATGTAACATGTGTTGTTATTGTTAAATAACTCAAAACTTGTATTTTCTAAATTTCTTTATTTATTTCCAGTTCTTTTAAAAATATGATGACAGAGAACGAAAATAAAAAAAGAAAATACGAGCAAGAAAATAGAAGTTTTAATAATGAGTGGGGGGAGAATTTCTTTTTTATTGACAATAACAGAAAAGCATTATGTGTTATTTGTAATTCTACGGTCAAAAATTATAAAGATAGCAATTTATGTCGACATTATGAAACCAATCATCCTCAGTTTTCTAATCAGTATCCACCAAATTCCAAATTAATATCAGATAAATTTTCTTCTTTAAAATCAAATTCAAATAAACAACAGTCAATTTTGATGACCTTTAGCAATCAAGCTAATAATGTGGCTGAAGCCAGTTTTGTTATTGCCTGGAATATTGCTCATGCAAAACGCCCGTATGGAGAGGGAGAGTTTATTAAAAAAAAATTGGAAGATGTACTTAAAGTTTTAGATCCAAATAATGCAGCATTGCACAAAGTTGTTTCGCAAATTCCCATCTCAAGACACACAACCGAACGATGCATAACTGCAATTAATACATCTCTTGAATATAATTAAAAAAATGATTTGAAGAACTGTATTGCATTCATCTTAGCCCTTGATGAATCGACAGATATCACAGATCTTCCGCAATTGGCAGTTATCATACATTTTGTTTCACCTGACTTCATTGTTAAAGAAGAATTATTAGATTTAGTAGCACTTCAAGAGTCAACCCGCGGTGTCAATATTTAAAATGCACTAGATTCCATAATGAAAACTTTTGATGTGCCTCTTAATAAACTTGTAAGCATTGCAACTGATGGAGCTCCAGCAATACTGGGTAAAAAAAATCGGTCTTATTGGGCTTTTAAGAGATGATTCTCAAATTCCACAATTCATACCGATTCACTGCATAATTCACCGAGAACATCTCGTTACAAAATATTTAAAATATCCTGATGTTATGAAAACAGTGTTACACATTGTAAATTACATTCGCACCAATGCAAAAAATCATCGACAATTCAAAAATTTCCTTGAAGAATTAAAGGACGAAGAACTTCCAAGTGACATTAATTTATTTTGCATTGTTAGATGGTTATCTAGCTATAACGTATTAAATCGATTTGTAGATTTGTTTGATCCGATAACTGCATTTCTAAAAGAAAAGGAAATAACCTATTTAGAATTAGACGATGACGAGTGGTTACAAGACTTAATGTTTTCGACTGATGTCATGGAACATTTGCAAACACTGAATTTACAATTGCAGGGGAAAGATAAAATAATATCTGACCTCTCACAGTGTATATTTAGTTTTCAAACTAAATTACAACTTTTTCAAAAGGACATTAAAAATAAAACATTTTGTCATTTTCCTCGAATTAAAAAAATTTGTTCCAATATTAAACAAGGAAAAACTCAATGAGTATATAAAAAAGCTAGAAGGAATATTGACGGAATTCCAAAATGGATTTAAAGACTTGAAATATTTTAAATCGTCTCTTGATTTTTATCTGAATCCATTTGAAATTAACATAATTCAAGGTGAGTTCCATTTCCAATATAATTATAACCCAAAAAGCATCTGGAGAATTAGAATTAATAGAGATGCAAGAAGAGCAAGCTCTACAATTAAAATATAAGTCGATGCCGATTACTGAATTTTGGAAATTTGTACCAGAATCGAAGTATCCTGAATTAAAAAAAGGCTGCTTGTTGAATTATTTCAATATTTGGAACAACGTACTTATGTGAATCATTTTATTCCACTTTAAAATTCGTGAAATCCAAACACCGATCAGTATTAACTAACCAGCATCTCAAAGAATTACTGAGAAGTGCTGTCACCAATTATTCACCAAATTGTAAAGAATTATCAAGAGAAGTAAAATAAATGTGTTTAATTTTTAATATTTAAATTCAATACACATATTTTGTACTTTTATTTATATGTTTTCAATAAATATAATTTCTGTAATTTTTTTTTTTTTTAATACCTTTTAAATAAGTATTTAATTGTGGCTCACGAAAAATTTCAAATTTTAAAAAATGGCTTGGACTATCAAGGAGCTTGGCCATCCTTGCTCTAGTAAATGCTTAAATTTTTTGAAGACGTTAAGTACAAGTTGAAAGCATGTAGATCAGATCCACGTGAATGGTTATAAAGATGAGCACAGAATAGGGACATTTAATCTAAAATAATTAATTTAGAACATATCAAGAAGAACAATGTCTTAAAAAACTGGCAAGGCCCAAGCCCAAAATGCTATAATTCATTCACATTTGATATATTATCAAATTGAGAGGCTATCAAGCAGTGAAAGAAAATTTATTTCAGATTATATTCATAAAGTTGACGATCTTCTACATATTTACCTTAAGAAGAAAAAACCTGTTACATTAGCATTTCAATGGTTGTTTTAATGGCAGCTAACTATTTTTCATAACCATATGTCAGTCTGGACCTAATGTAGGTTAAATAAAAAGAAGTCTAAGAGAGATGGAGTCCACTCCTCAAACTCTGCTAGAAATTAATTTCAGTAAATTCAGTCTCTTAGAGCACACATTTACTTGATATTAAATAAGGTTATCTATATATATAAAACAGTTCTATGACTCAATGACATATAATGCACAGACCAAACTGCTGGATCTAAAGGGCTGAAATTTTGCATGGTAATTCTTCTTATAGTTTAGGGGTGTACTAAGAAAGATTTTTGAAAAATTCTTAGATTTTTTTTAAAATTAAGTTTTTAAACTGTTTTTGTAATTTTTTTCAAGTTTGCATTTAAAATAATGTGAAGGTTATAAAATTTATATCATGAGAAAGATCATAAAAATTCCTTTAAAATGAAATCGTTTTCGAATCTTTACCTCCATTTTCTGATTTTTGGCGAATTTTTAAAAATTAATTTTTAGAATTTAATTTATTAAATGCTGATCACGAGATTTTTCTTTTTGGGATACTTTAAATTATTTTTGTGGCACGTGCATAACAACAAAATAAACTGACAAAAAATGTAGTACTGTTTGAGGAACATTTCTTTTACTGTATTTTAATATTTTTTTGGATAATGTCCAATCGTCTGCCGTATTACCAAGAAAAAAAAAAAAAAATTATTTTTTGGATAATGTCCAATCGTCCAAAAAATTTAACTAGACTAATTGAGATGGAAGTTTTTTAAGAATTTAATTCAAATTAGCATGTTTTATGGATATTAAATTAAACCTATATATAAAACTGCAATTTACCCTCAAGATATGCTTCGCCATGATGATAAATAAGTTTCAAGGCCAGACATTAAAATACGCTAGTGTAGATTTAAGAGAAAATTGTTTCTCCCATGGTCAGTTTTACGTAGCTTGCTCACACATAACTTCGTGGATGAGGCTGGTAATATTAGTTCTGCCCAATGAAAAACAAAAAATATTGTTTATAAGGAAATCCTCTAAAAAGCAGTTTCATTATTTTTCTATTGTAATCATCCTAAAACGTACTCTGTAGCAAAGTACGGGTATTCAGCTAGTTGTATAATAAATTGGTATCAAGAATGACACTCAGCAGCTTTGGATGAGGATTGTACTTCAGAGCATCATTATGAATAAAAAGTCACAGAGTGAAGTCCTTTAGACAGTACCTCCTTCTAAAAGCTGCAACAAAACTTTATTGTTTAGCACTTTAATGAATAAACAAATTTAATAAATAAAGACAGTTAAAAAGAGTTATTTATACTGTTACTGATATTTCTGACTAAAAAATGTATTAAATGTTGTATTCAAGTATACTAGCACATCATACTTTTAAGAAATTTGTATTCTTTAGGGTTAAAGTTTTTTCATCATTGTATCTAAACGTGTTAAAACTATATAAATCAAAGATTTATAGACACCACCAAATTTGATGTTTTTTAATTTTAGAGTTTCCATATGTAGACAGGTGTTATTTGAATATTTTCTTGAAACTGCTGCACAGATGTCACGTTACAATGAAAAGTAAGTATTTTTCATTAAATATATACCCATCCTAAAAATGTCAAATTTGTTTTAAATAAAGAGATTTGTGAAACAGTGTAAATGATAAATTTTTATACACATAATTAATGCATGAAAATATCTGATAAAACATTTTGAATTGTTTTTTTTATCTTCTTCAGATTCAAGTCATTTATCAAAGAAGATATAACATATTTAGATTGTAAACAATCTGCAGAAGCATATCAAGCTGCAAAAATTGCAGTATTTAAAATATTTCAAACTTGGGTTCGTAAGCCAAATGCATTACAAGAATTTTGTTTGCCTTTCAAAAAGAAATAAAAATATTTTTCTTCTGTGATATTTAATTTTTTTCACTTTATAATTAATTTTCAATAAATGTTTGTTTTTATATGTTTTCATCAAAGTATAAGACACAATTACAGTTTTCCAGAACTGCTAGTCATAGCAGTTTTAATATTATAGAAAATTTTTAATTTATTAAACAATAACAAAAATTTATTTCTCTCAAACTTTGCACATGTGGTAACATGTTTATCATTTATGTGTATTAACTTAATACAGGAATACAACACCACCACCCACCCACACATAAACAACAAAACAAAAAAAAAAACCTATTAATGAAAAAAAAAAAAAAAACTGTGTATTATTATGGTGAATATCTATAAGCTAAATTCATTACATTCTTATTAAAATAAAAAATACAGTGCAGTCAATAAGTATGACATGCATATTAACAGCAAATGAAATATTAGACCACATCAAGAAATAAATGTCTTATTTAATAAATATAAAATCTTAAAGCTTTTCTTCTAATCTATATATATATAAAACAGTTCTGTAACTGACTGACTGACAAATAACGCACAGACCAAACCGCTGGACCTAAAGGGTTGAAATTTTGTGTGGTGATTCTTCTTATAGTGTAGGGGTACACTAAGAAAGATTTTGAAAAATTCTTCTTAGATTTTTTAAAAAATTAAATTTTTAAGCTGTTTTTGTAACATTTTTTAAAGTTTGCATTTAAAATAATAATCTGAGGGTTATAAAATTTAAATCACGAGAAAGATCATTAAAACTCCTTTAAAATGAAATCTTTTTTTGAATCTTTGCCTCCATTTTCTGATTTTTGGTGAAATTTTAAAGATTAATTTTTAGAATTTAATTTATTAAATGCTGATCATGTGGTTTCTTTTCTTTTTGTGATACTTTAAACTAATTTTGCGTCACGTGCATAACAACGAAATAGACAAAAAAAAAAATTTTTTTTGGTAATACGGCAGACAATTGGACATTATCCAAAAAAATATTAAAATACAGTAAAAGAAATGTTCCTCAAACAGTACTATATTCTTTAGTATGTTCTATTAGATTTAATTTCAATATTTTCTTCTACATTATTTTGTCTATAAAAATATCCATTACGATTTTTTTATAAATATATATATATATACAGTGGCTCCCAAAAGTGTTCGTACACTTACGAATTTCAATGAAATAGGGGTCTATCCATTAATTAAAATGAATATTTCAGAATGGGCATTTAATAATAAGATCTATAATCTATTCTTAACAAAACTACATGAAATATTTTGAAAACATAGTAAAACTTTATTTTTAAGAAACCAGTAATCAAAAAGTAACAAAAACTTTATTTCACAAAAGTCATCGTACACTGAAATATTTTCGGATAAACTCATAATTAAAATTATCGTTTGGCGCTTTATTTTTATTTTTGAACTGTGGTGGCATTTAAAATATCGTTTGGCTTTAATTTTTGCTTATCTACTCCGTAATATTCTATTTATTATTTAAAAATGGCTCGTAGTCGTAAAGAAACAACAAACAGCATTCAAAAATTGATTATTTTTCATCATAGTAGTGGTAAATCAGTTCGGAATATTGCTAAATTACTTAATTTATCCCATTCTACTGTGCAGTATGTGAAAAAACGCTTTAAAGAAGAAAATTGGATCGAAAACAAGGTAAGAAAAGGCCGTCCGGCAAAGTTAACAAAACGTGATCAGAGATTTATAATTAGAAAATTTCACGTTTGAGTGCTGTAAAAGTTTCTGCAGAATTCAATAAAACATTTTCTACTTCAATATCACCTGAAATTTTTTGACGAGTTCTCAGAACAGCTGGATTACATGGGCGTTCTGCCCATAGAAAATTTTTTGTGAGTGAGAAAAACAGAAAGTTTAGGCTTCCCTTTGCACTATCAATGATAAATAAGCCCCAAACCTATTGGAATAATGTCTTATTTGCCGATGAACATTTTTGGTGATGATGGGCGTATAATTGTATGGAGAAGAAAAAAATGAGGAACTTAATCCCAAGAACTTAGTAGGAACAGTTAAGCATGCCGGTGGAGGTATCCTTGTGTGGGGGTGCATGTCAGCATCAGGACTAGGAAATTTGGTATTTATTGATGGCATAATGAATCATGCTGTTTATATAAATATTTTAAGAGAAAATTTAAAATTATCAGCTAAAAATTTGGGTATTGGAAACAACTTTGTTTTTTATCAAGATAACGATCCTAAGCACACGGCTCTCAACGTTCGCATCTGGTGTCTCTATAATTCTCCACAAGTTTTGAAAACACCACCTCAATCGCCAAATTCAAATCCAATAGAACATATTTGGAGAGAACTGGAGGTTCGAGTACGAAAACACGACATTCACACGAAAAGCGAACTAAAAACAATTATGATGGAAGAATGGATGAACATTGATGCAAAAATTACAAAAGAACTAAAGCAATCTATTCCCAGACGTTTAAATGATGTTGTGGATGCTAAAGTATATCCTACTAAATATTAATTTAACGAAAAATTTAGAATATTTACTAATATTTAGAGATTTTTTACAAGTGTACGATGACTTTTGTGAGATAAAGTTTTTGTTACTTTTGGATTATTGGTTTCTTAAAAATAAAGTTTTTCTATGTTTTCAAAATATTTCATGTAGTTTTGTTAATAATAGATTATAGATCTTGTTAGTAAATACCCATTCTGAAATATTCATTTTAATTAATGGATAGACCCCTATTTCATTGAAAATTGTAAGTGTACGAACACTTTTGGAAGCCACTGTATATATTTTTGCATTCACTACATACATTGGCCGTTGTATTTAATTTCAATGTACTCCGTAGCGAAGCAAGGGTATTCAACTAGTTATTATATAACACACTTGTGTCATAAGCATTTTGTTATTCATTTTCCCTATCAATGGTATGTTTGTTGAATTTTATAAACTGATTTGATTTTTAAAGTACAAAACATTTATATTTCAATTTATTTAAATGATACTTATTTTATTTTAATTTATTTTAAATTATCCTGGTTTCCCTAGATTTGCTTGAAAATTTTATATCTTTTTAACCTTCTTTAATTTTAAGACAGGATTTGAAAGTATTATAAATTCTAACAAAACAGATTCTTATTGAATACCTTTATATATACTGATTTATTAAAGCCAACTCATGATTAGTGAAATACTAAAGTAACTATATTATTTTTATTTCTCAAGACCTGTTAAGATCTATAAACCATTTTCCTATTGATAACAATTTACTTCAGACATCTTTTAAATGTTATACATAGTATTTGAAAAATATAGTAAAATGCATTTGCACATAAAATTGATTATCTTGTATAAAATTACTTTAATTCAAAATACTTATTTGTAAATTATACGTCTAAAAATATAGATATATTTTTAAAACAGTAAACACCATGATTTCAATTTTAATAAATTTTTATTCAAATTTTAAATTTTTTGACAAATTTGTATAGAGTTTTTTATACTTTCTAATAAACTGTACTGCATACTTTAATATAAATGTTAGAAATTTCTTAAGTAACATTCAGTAACATAAAATTTTATGTAAAATAATTATTAGTATATACAAAATAGTTGCAACCTTTTGAAGTTCATTTTAATGGTACATAAATTAGATTTCAGTATTATTTTTGTCAAATGCTGTTATCAGTATACCTGCCCTGCCTGAGACTGCCACAGGTAATTTTTTTTTAGTTGATATTTTATTTTTTAACATATCTACTAACTCACATGTTAAAACTTCTTTTTTATCCTGCGTGCTGTGTCCTCCAATCACATATACATTAGTACCTATTAAAGAATATTCAGAAAAAGACATATTATCATACTTCTCATTAAATTAATATATTAAATCATTCAAAGTCAGCATATGCATAATAAAAAAGTCATTTCATATGAAATATTCCTTAGTTAAATTTTACAATTAATCATCTAAGAATTACTGACCAACAGATACAGTAACGGATGCATGTCGAGGAACTGATAATTTAGCTACTTTACTCCAGACTTCACTAAGTGTGTTCAATTCAAATATATCCTTCCCGCTAATAATGTTTCCATCTTCCTCTTTTAGACCTCCAAATATCCACACTGAGTTTGAGAAGGTGGATATTCCACAAAATGCTAATGGTATGGGCATATCAGGACCAAATGACCAACTGTAAAATATTTTTTAAAAAAATTATAAACCAGATAAATTACACTTAGAATATAACATGTGATGTATTTGAAATTAATAACTGATGCAAAGTGTTTAGTGCTTTTATGCTATAACTAGCTGAATACCCATACTTCAATATGGAATACATTCAAATTAAATACAATGGCAATGTATGCAATTAAAGCCTATATATATATATATATATATATATATATATATATAATAAATGCAACGATCAATGTATGCAATTGGTATAAAAAAAACGAAAAAATATATTCATAAAAAAAATCGTAACAGATATTTTTATAGACAAAATAACATAGAAGAAAATATTCAAATTAAGTCTAATAGAATATACTAACGAATATAGTACAGTTTGAGGAACATTTCTTTTACTGTATTTTAATATTTTTTTGGATAATGTTCAATTGTCTGCCGTATTAGCAAGGATTTTTGTTTTGTTTTTTTGTTTATTTCGTTGTTATGCACATACGCAAAATTAATTTAAAGTATCACAAAAAGAAAAGAAACCACATGATCAGCATTTAATAAATTAAATTCTAAAAATTAATCTTTAAAAATTCACCAAAAATCAGAAAATGGAGGTAAAGATTCAAAAAAGATTTCATTTTAAAGGAATTTTTATGATCTGTCTGGTGATATAAATTTTATAACCCTCAGATTATTATTTTAAATGCAAACTTGAAAAAAGTTACAAAAACAGCTTAAAAATTTAATTTTAAAAGAAATCTAAGAATTTTTTAAAATTCTTTCTTAGTGCACCTCAACACTATAAGAAGAATCATCATGCAAAATTTCAGCCCTTTAGGTCCAGCGGTTTGGTCTGTGCATTATGTCAGTCACGGAACTGTTTTATATATATAGATTTTTTTTTTCAAAGGTATCTCACAAACCTTTATCTTACTATTAATAGTTGAAGGTAAACAAACGTATGTTTGTTAGTGAGCAGACACGGGGACGAGTTAATCTTGTGAACCGAGCATAGCAGGATATCGCGATTGATACTGATGGACGCGGACGGACAAGACATGTGCACTTATACCATCCTCAACTTTCAAATCTTTAAACTTTTTTAATTATTAAACTAAAACCGCCAAACTCAAAAGAAACAAACAACAGAAACAGCTGACATTCTGGGTGGGCCAGCTCCTTTCTATTTCGCAAATTTCCACTATTTTCATGCATACAAAATTAATCTTTTCCGTCCTCCAATCAACAAATTTTTTATTTCCCTGTGTTCTACAACTCTTCATCTTTAAGGATATACACATTTTTATAAAGTTAAAAATGTTTTTCATTGCAAACGAAGCTTTTTCCCCAAAGCAGTTTTCAATATTTCACGAAATTAACAATTTTGATGGACAAATATTTCGGTTTTCTGTACCTATTAATGTCAATTTTATGATTTATTGGCATTTACTAGATGTTCAGCTTCTATATTTTCAATTATAAAATATTCATATTATAAAATATTTTCATTCTAAAAAAGCATATTTGCAAAACGCACTTTTGAAATTTCCCGCTGTGATCGCCATAGTATCTTAATGTAACTGAATGCCGAGTTTGTAATTTTTCGACTTATTATTTTACTCACTAATAGTTCCAGCAAGTTCGTGAAATTTGTTTCTAATTAATGAGCAAATGATGAGGATTCTTCTGCCACCAATTTTGAATTCGTCGGAACTGTCTTTCTGTTTTTTAAGCACTTTTTCCCCCGCATGAGATTTAGTACAGTGATTTCCGCTTATAAGAATCACGTTTGTTATTACTGTTTTTGATTCTTATAGCCGAAATTTAGGTTTCTGTACAGGAACACACACACCTATATATTCATATATTAGATAATTTACTATAAAATACTCTTTAATTTACATTAATTACCTTTTATTAAAATTATTTTTATAATTTTAAAAAATACAACATAATTTCTCGACCTATAAATAGATACACATGATTATAGTAAGAGAAGAACAAAATCCAATATTTGTTAAAACATACCTTCTTAACAGTTTAACATTTCAACTACAGGAAGGGTGCAAGAAAAAGTTTTCTATGGTAGTTTGACGTAATGAAGTTTTCAGGAGGCTGTTTATACCTCTTTCAGTATCAATAGTCTCAGACTAAGATTCACCTTCTAGCTTACGTTTCACGGTTTGATAACATGCTGAATCTAATAATGTCACGTTTGCCTAAGTGATAGTGGACACTTCCCCGAAGCTTTATGTGTTTCAGGGTTCAGGAAGCCACAACCAGGATGTGGGAGGTGGGAAAAAAAGAGTCCCTGTCTTTGTTTGTGAGCGGGGAAAAGTGAAATCGGATCCGCACGGGTAGGATGCCCCTGGGTCAAGCTAATAGGATAGTGTTTAGCTAAAGCGTTTAAAGGTAAAATATTATGTTATGTCTAACAAAGAAAGGGATGCATTTTACGACTGTATTCCATCCCATCTTATCATTCTTCCTTTTACAAAAAATAAAGAAAGAACTTCGTCCCTTTTGAGGGTTTAAGTGGCTTTTTTTGAAAAATGAAAGGAAAGCGAAGAGTGTAAACTGATTCTTAAAACCGGTGGATTGATACTTTAAAGCGAAAATTTTAACATGGAAATAATACACTTGTTTTTGTTTTTGCGATATTGATTCTTATAAACGGTTGATTCTTATAACCACTGATCACTATAAGCGGTGGTTACTGTATTTACATTCGGCCATGTTGCCAAAAGGAAAAATTATTAGTTGAGAACGAGTCATTTAATAATTGAAATCCAGAAATAATTTTAAAACACCAGAAACAGTTTTAGTTTTAGGAAATGAGAAGTTAAAACCTTTAGAATTTTTTCTAATTGAATGAACCCTTTTTTTTTGTTTGTTTAAAAAGCAAAATTTGAAAGAATTATTTCGTTTTTAAAAATTCTAATATATTTTTAAAAGTGATTAAACAGTTTTTAATCTTTAAGAAATAAAATTTTTTTAAAGCTTAAGTTTGCAAATATTAGCTATCATCATCAACAGTTGATCATTGCAACATAACTTATAACTTTTATTACTGAGCACATGTACCTTGATATAAATGGTACATGTGCTCAGCAATTCTGCTCAGTTGATCATTGCATGCGATTCATAAACAATTGTACAGTGATTTCCGCTTATAAGAATCACGTTTGTTATTACTGTTTTTGATTCTTATAAGCGGTTGATTCTTATAACCGAAACTTCCTTTTGGACAGGCACACATACACAAATATACACTTGTACATATATATAAACACACAGGCACATATATACATAATTTACCATTAAATACTCTTTAATTTACGTTATTTATCATTTATTAAAATTATTTTTTATAATTTTAAAAATACTCAATTTCTAAACAAATACTATAATTTCTAGACCTATAAGTAACAACACATGATTATAAAATCAACAAGAGGCAGCTTCTCTTTGACTACACTTTGGAAGAGCATCATATCTAATTAACAAGTTCTGATTTTCAGAAAAACTAAGAGTTTTCCTTGTTTTTATCATATTTGAATTCGACTATCAAAAAGTTCTAACACTAACTGGCAATTTTGTTAGAAAACTAAAGTGAATACTAGCGACGTATGCTTATTACAGTCTCAGACGAAGATTCACTTTATAGCTTACGTTTCACGGTTTGATTCTGAATCAAACCGTGAAACGTTTGATTCAGCAAAATGGATCCATTTACGTTTCACGGTTTGAAGTGCTGAATCCATTGTCCCGTTTGCGTAAGTGATGGTGGACACTTCGCGGAAGATTTATGTGTTTCAGGGTCCAGAAATCTGCAACCAGGAAGTAAGTGGTGGGAAAAAAGGAGTGCCTGTCTGGAGAAAAGCGTAATCGGACCCGGGCGGGTTAGATGCCCCTAGGTAAAGCTAATAAGACAGTGTTTAGCAAAAACGTATAAGGAGAAACTCTTATGTTATGTCTAAAGGAATGTATTTTACGACTGTTTTCCACACCAAAGTTTTATCAATCTTTCCTTTCAAAAACTTAAGAAAGAATTTAGTACCTTTTGAGGGTTCAAGTGGCATTTTTTGGAAAAATGAAAGGAAGGCAAAGATTGCAAACTGATTCTTATAACCGGTGGATTGATTCTTTAAAGAGGAAATTTTAACATGGAAATAATACATTTGTTTTTATTTTTGCGATATTGAGTCTTATAAACGGTTGATTCTTATAACCACTGATCACTATAAGCGGTGGTTACTGTATTTGCATCTGCATTTATGCACAACATCAATCTTAATTACTTATAAATTGTTGTGCTGACATTTAAAGTTTTAAATACATGAAATTAGTGTAATGACATTTAAAAGTTTAAGATATGAATTTATTATTACTATCATTTAGGTGGCTGGTATATTATAATTTTTTTATTTTATTTTATTTTATTGGCTGGAGAACCTTTGTTTTAAATAATAGAAAACTAAATATTTTCTAAAGTTGCTACTCCTTTTTCCGTTTCAATCCTGTCCCTTCCAGCTATGGGTAATTCAATACTTTCAGCAGTGCCATTTTGTCGTGAATCCGTGAACTCTCCCATGATCTCAGGGATTAGAACACCAGAACATCGGAATTTTAATGCTTTTAGCAAATCCCTGACTCACCAGAAAGACCACCGAAGATCGAGATTCCGCGAAAGGGGTTGTTTACGTCTGTGACGCGCAAGGATACAAACAGAGGCTTGGCGAGACTCCCCAATAGGAGAAGGAGAAGCAAGAACTACTTTTTTCGACGCGGATGTTTCAAGTGAAAAAGTGGCTCCGGAGTTGACAACAAAAAAAGTCGTGGAGAGACAGACAGATTTTTACCTTGAGAGAGCAGAGTCGCCCCCTTGACTCCCTGATGGAGAAAAAGATGCGTTCCTGCAAGATGATGGAGGACTTGAATTCACGAAGAGGCCTATAACTTTTTTTAAATTGGGCATGCCCTCCCTTAAACTTTAATCTTTCCTTATGGCCTTTCTTTCCTATTTCATTTCTTTATTTTTTTTCTAGACTGCAGTCATTAAACCGGTAATATGCATTTTATTTGATTTTTTTTTTTATTATTAAGGTTTTATATCAAGTTTTTTTATTTTATTTTTTTTGGGGTTCTAACCAGCCACCAACTAATTTTTGTTTTATTATTTCGTTATGTTTTTAATTCATTATAAAAAAAAAATTATATGTGTGTCATCGGGGAATTATGCCTCTTACTTGTCAAGTTTTAAATTTTTGTTAGAGATTACGATAAGAGTAATAGGAAGTTAATATTTAAATAAAATTTGTGTTTTACCCCTAAGCTTGTGTCTCGTCGTCAATTCTTTATTGAAGAGTAAGTTTTAGTTATTTCTTCTTTTTTTTTTTTGGTTAATTACAGAATCGTTAAAATACTCGCTACTCCCTTTAGAACTTGGTTATTGCGGTTAAGATTAAATTCTTATTTTTTTTGAGGTTTTCACAACGCGCCTCAATCTAACGTTAATCCTTAAGATTTTCTAAATTAATTTAAATTAATAATCTATACGTTAAAACATCAGTTAAAATAAATTAATAAGAAACAATAAAAAAAAAAAAAAAAATACGGTTACAACAAAATATTATTTTAATATGTTAATTCTTTTTTTTTATTCTTAATTCCTTTCAATCGTGCAAGTATGTATATATTTTTAAAATTATTATTTTTGACTAATTCTACATTGTGGATTTTCCCATTTGTTTCATAAATTTGTGTTCTTCTTATTTAATAGATTTTAAATAAAAATATGTGATATTATTGAAAAATAATAATGGTAACAAAAAATAGTTCTGAAAAATTGAATTTTGTGTAGAAGCATTTTGTGTGAATGCTTTTGTAGGATCAGGAAAAAGTTTTTTAATTCAATGCTGTTATTCATTCTGTCAGAGGAATGAATCAAGTAGCTGTTCCTGTGGCATGGACTGGCATCGCAGCAATTCTTTTGGAAGGTGGCAGGACCATGCATTCCCACTTCAAGTTGCCAGTTCCTATCTTGGAAAATTCTTCATGTAGCATTCGTCAAAATACAGAGGGAGGAAGATTGTTAAAGAGTGCTAAGGTTATTGTATGGGATGAGTGCAATATGACTCCTCATTATGCCTTGAATGCTGTTGATAGACTTTTGCATGATTTAACGGGGCAGGATGTTCCATTTGGAGGTAAAGTATTTATTCTTGGTAGTGACTGGAGACAGATTTTGCCTGTTGCATTACATGCCAACAGAACTGCCATCATTGAAAGTTGTCTGAAAAATTCTCCTCTTTGGGTCAGTTTCAAACATTTTTCACTCTTGAGGAATATGAGGACAAAACCTGATGAACAAGACTTTCCGAATGGCTTTTACAGCTTGGCGATGGTCATTTGACTAATGACTGTGAACTTGCAGAAGATGTCATTGAAATCCCATCGCAATGTGTCGTGACAAATTCCACAGTGGATGAAATATTTGGATCACCACATATTGATTTAAGTCAACTTTCAGACAGGGCAATTTTGTGTCCCAAGAGTGAAGATTCCTTGAAACTCAACGAAGAAATTTTAGTTAAAGTTCCTGGTGAGATGAAGACCTATTTCAGTGCTGACAGTATTATTTGTGATGATGAAGAGGAACAGAATAATTTTCAAATGGACTTCATAAATACCCTCACACCATCCAGAATGCCTCCACATAAATTGAATCTTAAAAATGGAGTTGTGAATATGTTGTTAAGAAACTTGAATCCATCGGCTGGATTGTGCAATAGAACGCTTCTTATTGTTAAAAAATTGATGGCAAATGTTATTGATGCAGAGGTTTTAACTGGCTACACCAGAGGTACACGAGTTTTTATTACACGAATCATGCTTAGTCCATCAGACACAAACCTTCCTTTAGAACTTCGTCGACGTCAGTTTCCTGTCAGTCTTGCCTTTGCAATGACAATCAACAAATCACAAGGACAGAGTCTTCGTAAAGTCGGAATATTTTTGCTTCAACCAGTGTTTTCACATGGGATGTTGTACGTTGCCTTTTTTAGAGCTACTTCTGAAAGTTGTGTCAAAGTGTCAGTCACAAATGGTAATGAGCAAGGTCAGTTATTATGGAATTCAAGAAGGGTGTTCACTTGTAATGTTGTGTTTCATGCGGTGTTGTAAATCCCTTCACACATCTTAGCAGAAGAAATAGTTGATAGACAGTGGGCAAACCTCTCAAAAGAAAAGGGACCTCTTAAAAAGTTAAAATTTGAAAAACTTTCAAGACTGATGCTCAGTATATTGACATTTCCACACAGTAATGCTGCCTGGAAAGAATTTTTAGTTTGGTTCGCAGAAACAAAACTGATTTCAGAAGCTCTCTTAAGCCTGAGACATTGCAAGCAATTTTAGTTGCAAAGTCACATATGGCTGAACCATGCTATAAAACTTAATATAAACAATTTTTTAAAAAGGCAAAATCCTGTATACATGCATCTCTTAATTGAAATTTATGCTATTCATTGAATTTTCATAACAATAAATGTTATTAAATAAGCTACCTATCTTACTGTTATTTTTTCATTATGTATTTATTCTGTCAAGTATTAAATATGGTGAGCAACCAAGGTAAGCACGCTTTTTTATAATTTAATGTTTATGTTTATAATGTCGTTTCACCATACGATTTATGGTCGCACACTGTGTTCCTTATTTTTTTCTTGGGAGGTTGGCAGCTATGCCATAGGTTGGGTATCCACAAGGTGCATTATAAAAGTCCAGCTTCAAGGTTTATTCAGTCCCCTTATTGTTCTTTGATGTAAAAAAAGTCATACTCCTGGCTTTAATTGGTTTAGCTGTAGAGCGTACACTAAGAGAGGGACAATACAGAGGCTGTCCACACATTTTTTAGACGATGTATATTGTATTCACAAAACTAAATTACATAAAATTCTTGTGTTTTAAATGTTCTATTTGACATCCCTTATTCTGAACTATCTTTCGACACCGCAATTTCCAGGATAATAATGCCTTTTGAAGTGTCAGAAGAGGTATTCTATCCCATTCCTTCTGAACAGCTATCCAGAGTCCTGTAAGGGTTTTGGGACGACGTTTGGATGATGCAGATTTTAAAAGTACGAAAGCAAAAAAATCCATAGGTGATACATCGGGAGATTTAGTAGGGATATCAGTGAAGGGTATGGCCTTGATACCAGTTTTTTGTTCGATTTCTTTTAGGAAATTTACAGTGGATTTTGATATGTGACTGCTAGCTTTGTCCCGATGGAGTCTTTCAGATTGATGGCACTGTGGGTAAAGCGATGGTATTTCATTCGGAAAAATTGGCGATAAAATATGTTCCTGATAGTATTTGGAATTAATCTTGACATTTTTTTCCACTCTCTTTATTTTTAACTTGCCATTATAAGAAAAACCAGCAACAATCATGAATCCCTTAGAAAAACTTTCTTTCGATTCTTTGAACCATGTACTTAAATTTTTTTCTCCCTTTTTATGAAAATAAATGGCTCTTTTTTTGTTGCAATCATTTAAATACACCCATGATTCATCTATTGTGACAATTGTTTTCCATTTTTCTTTGGATAAGTGTTTCTCATATAGAATTCTGCAGCGTGTCCTGCGTTCAGCGATATGATTTGGAAGAAAACGATGCACATTGCGTTTTTTCGCTTTCTTAAGATTTAAATCAACGTTTATCATTTTGTGTACAGTGGACACCGAGCATTTTAATGATTTTGCAACTGTCCTTTGACTAGAGGGATTTTCTTTTAACATTAAACAACGTACATTTGCAATAGTCGAAGATGTCCATTTTTTCCTTGGATACTTGTTTGGAATTTTTGTCCCACTTGAGGCTCCAATTTGACTTTTTTTTCTTTTCTTGTTGATGATATTACCTATCAACGCTTTAGATATCACAAAACCATGACTCTCACATCGTTTTTGGATAACGGAGTATGCATATTTCTCTTCGGAAAGAGCATAAATGTAGCCTTCGAACCACTGCTTTGTTAAAATCGCCATTTTGAATAAAAACAAAACTTTCATGCCGCAGACAATAATTTTGACTTTTAAAAACATAGTACAGTTGCAATTATTTCTTTTGCAGCAAACGAATTTTTATTACCGCTTACCAAAATCGTCTAAAAAATGTGTGAACAGCCTCTGTAATTATCAGTTATATATATGATTATTGTAACCACTTGATATTATAAGGATAAAGATTATAGATCATTTTTGTATCTGTTCATGTTATCCAATTCATTAGTTTCAGAAATAGGACAGGCCTAACCTGTGAAACTTCTTTTTAAAAAACGAAGCCTCGGTGTTCTATCCTCAGTGGGTGGGCTATGGAAAACAACCATAAAACTCTATTAATGAAGCAAAAGGGATATAGAATTTTATAACAATTTTTCATGTTGTAAACTGTATATAAAACTGCATATCAGACTTATTATGCATATAAAGTGTATATATATATTTGCATATTATAATTATTATGACTTAATTATTGTCAATAAAGCATTGTGTGACGTTAATCACACTTGCCTTGGTAGAAGTAGAATTTTCTTTTAAAATTTTGCTTTCAAACATTTCTAGGTGGACAATCTTTCAAAATACAATAACAAATTTATAATAATCCATTTCAGTTTAAATTACAAACACTTACAATAATTAATTGTTATATTTATAATTATTGTAACCAGTGCAATTGATATTAGGGAGATAGAGAATATGGATAACTTTTGTATCTAATTTATTAGTTTGAGCAATAGGGCGGGCCTAACCTGTGAAACCACTTTAAAAAAAATGAAGCCCTGGTGTTCTATCCTCAGTGGGTGGGCTATGGAAAAGAACCGTGAAAATTGTTTAAATAAATCAAAAGTGATACAGAGTTTTAGAACAATGTTTTGTGTTTATGTGATTCCAAAATGCACTTGATACAGTCTTTTGCAAATTTGTGATAAGGAGTCAATACGTTATTCAGGCTTGCCTTGATAAAAGTATATTTATCTTTTCAAAATTTATTTTAAAACATTTTACACCACTAGGTGGACAATCTTTACAAATACAATAATAACATTTTTAAGATCCATTTCATTTTAAATCAAAAAAGCAACACATTGGGTTGCCGCTCAGCAAGTTTTTCATAAACACAGTCATATTTCTATAGTAACAAATTCAATAAACTTTAACTTGCAATCAGTTTTTAATAAAATAATATTTGGTTCTAATTCTCATCACTAAAATACAGATATTATAAAATAAGAGAACAAATGATAGATTATGTATAATTTTTAATATTTACAATGGAACGTGAAGTGTAACTACTTTTAATATTTTAATTCATATTAGGAAATTTTTATAAGTTAGTGTCTGATAAGTACCAAATAGAGTTATCAGTGAGATTTTATATTAAAAAAAATACATTGGAATCTGATTTCATAAAAAATTCACTTATTTTTATTTTATCAGATTTACAATCTGTATTAAAATTTTTACTAACAATGTTTTTATTAGATTGTACACTAGTCTTAATACTAAAAAATATTTTTAAAAATTAACATCTTCAGCCTTTTCTACTCTATTAAATGTTTTTTTTCCTAATAAAGCTTACACACTTTTTTTGTACATTAGTAATAGGAAAAGCAATTTTAACTAGTTAACTTGACAGATTATGTGTGATAAATGGTACATTTTTCTTGAATACACACACCTATTTCCCCTTTCTGATATAAAACTCAGAAAAGTTTCTGTAGTAAAATAAAGAAATAATTCTAGGATAGAGTATATCATGCATATACATAGTGGTTTTCAACCATTTTAGTTTAATAGCAGTGTGAAACAATTTTATTTTTTCTCAAAGGGAAGGTATACTGTAGAGAAATTAAATGTTACATAATCCTCTTATTTTTAAAAATGAACAAACCCATACACTTTTATCTTAATATACTATCCACATTTTTCAAAAAGTGCAAAAATGGTAAATGAGAGGTCAGTAGTATAAGAATTTCGGATCAAGGTATAAAGTTTCTATCTTATAGGAAATTATGGCAATTGTAATAAAAATATAAGTTACTTTAAGTTTTATTTTAAAAAAGAACAAAACAATATAACAAATATTTTCTTCATAGTAAAGAACATGATGTGAAAATTTTCATATATAATTTACAAAAACATTGTCATTTACAACAAAATAAAAAAATACATTGGAATACTAGAAGGTAGCTAATTATCTTATAACATAAGTATTGTGCATTTCTTACCTATCACAATGACATTAATATGGAAAAATTAATAAAAATTAGTAAGAAAATTACCTGCTATTTTGTGGATCATACATAGATGTACAAGATGAAATTATCTCATTCTCATCTTTGTATGTAATACCACCAAAAACATACAATACTCCATTTAAAACAGCAGCAGCAGCACCTAACACAGGATAAGGTAATGGTTTACAATCCCTCCACTCATTCTTAAATTCATTATATGCTTCAACTGATGCAAGAATGCTATAAATATATATTAAATATTTGAATTAATCATTTTAAAGATAATTGAATAATTTATTCTTAAAAGTTTCTTAACTAAAAGCATGTTGAAGATCACAAATGACATGAATAAGATTTTAGAATGTTTAAAATTTATTCAAATTTGAAAAAATAGCTTTAAAATTACACTATTCTAAGTTTCCACTAGCTAAAGTACTAGGGAACAGAATAAATTTTAACACTGGATTTTACCTTATTCACCTTATATTTACCTTAATGAGGAAAATTATAAATATTTTAAAATAAAAAATTAAAATTGTATAAATATTTATTTATTATGATAAAGAAACTGTTAAATTAATTTATGTATGTGATAAAGACATAATTTCTTAGACACTGAGGTTTGACAGAAGAGTAACAATTTACTATACAGACATGAATTGTATTTTCCTGAGGTAAATAAATAACTCAAAACACACTAGAAAATGTATACTTTAAATGATATAGATTGGAGATCTTTTTTTATTACAGAAAAAAATTTGAATGTCAGTCTATAGGAAAACAATGTTTATTGTATATGGATATTCATATTAGCTAATTTATATCCTTTAACATAATTAATACTTCAACAAAATGTTTTGAAGTAAATATACTCATCCTCAGAATGCAGAACTACTAAGCCTGTAATATTTGATTTGAGTATAATTTACATTCGTAAAAAATACATTTTAGTTAAAAATATATTTGATCAACCTACATGAAAAGATTGATTTTAAAAAAAATCCTCATGCAAGATTTCATTCTGAGAACCACAGAACATTTTCTTTAATTTTTATAAAAATAAAATTTACTCCAAAGACAATTTTTCATTCATTGCTTTGCATGCACTCTTCAATGAAAAACTGCTGGGAGTTTTATTTTCATTTTAAAAACTAAATTCATTAGAATACATGGTTGCTTAAGCTTCAGTTTTACTTTAAACTTTCTGACTGATTTCTCTGATATGTAATGAACATTTCTTCAATTCCAGAATAAATTCTCATCGTGCCAGGTGTAATTGTTTGACAATTCAGAACATTAATTTCCTCTCCAGTCAAGGACACTTTTTTACAACTTTAGGCATTAATATTTTAATTAAATAATGTTGTTTTAGTGTTTCAGCTTTATTCTAAATTTGATTTTCTTTATACACGTAATTTTCAATCATTATAGTTATTTTAATAGCTTGCATTCTTATCATGAAAGACTGATGAAAATTAACTTTTGCAGCAAAATTTCATAAATATATTTTTAGCTAATAAGAGAATGAATACATTAAAACAGTGACTGTTGCAGGTGCTAGATATAAATCAATTTATCAAAAATATAAAACTCTTAAATGTACATTTATCTATTTTACTTTTATCTTTGAGAGGTGAAAGAAAACTTTACATATAAAATTGGTCTTATTACAAAACCAATTTACAAAAAAATACACAATTCTGATGAAACACAGAGCTCAAATATTTCATTATAAAGTCCAGATGTACATACACACTGAATATATTAATCAAAATAATAGGAAAAGACTCTTCATTTATTTCCTAACATTTATAAAAGTTTAAAAAAAAAAAAATTACACAATTCTGATGAAACACAGAACTCAAATATTTCATTATAAAGTCCAGATGTACATACACACTGAGTATATTAAGCTTTTGAGGTTTTGCATGAAAAGGCTATATCTAAATACTACTTATATCTTCATTTTTGTTTAATGCATTCAACAATATTTTAAAACTGTTTTACCCTAACTATTTTTACAATAGACCAAAATGAAATTAACTATGAAATTTAGTAATGATTAAAAGGAGAAAAGTAACAGACAGGAAAAATCTGAAAAATTACTAGAAATTAACATTCAAAGCATTATAAATAATTCTCTGAAACATACTCACTTTCCTGATTTATCACGACCTCCAAGTACAAAGACTTCATTTCCCAGTAAAACTGTACAATGATATGCCCTTGAATAATTCATGCTGGCTGTGTGATACCATGTTTCATTATAAATGTCATAACACAATGTTGTACTTGTAATATTTTCATATGATCTGGAGGTCATGGCATCATATCCACCTGAAATGAACAAGAAAAAAATAATTGTAGGAAAATAACTTCATTTTCTTTAACAACAAATCAGAATGAAATTTTTTTTTTACCTATAATAAAAATCTTATTGTTGAAATACGTAAGACAATGATGGCAACGATATTCAGGCATAGAACCCACATAATTCCAAATATTTTCATTACAGTTATACGTTAGTATATATTTACCTATAAAAAATCAAAAAATGAATGAGTCAAAAATACTGCAGTTTTTTAATTACTTATTAAGTCTCTGTGTTACAAGTGCTTTTTCTATGAAAAGAAACAAAAAAAGAAAAATATAATTTTATACACACATAAGATATTTCAAATATAAATTGAATTTTTATTTCTGCTCTTGTTGTACAACAAATAATATACATTGTTTAAATTTCTTAGTTTAAAGAAAAATACATATAGTGGGAATTTTACAAGAAGTTAAATATTTAAGTGTTTTTTTAATTATTGAAGTAAAAAAAAAAAGATATGTTCAAAGCATGCATGTGAAATCTCTTACATGTATTTCTGAAAATTCATTTAAAAATCCACATATTTTAAAAACATAATAAATTTATTTATTGGCTTCTAATAAAATGTCAAAAAGAAAGGTTTTTAACCATACAAACGGTATTAAAGGCTGAAAGAAATTAATATAAAAATGTTGGTGCAATTATAAACAGGAAATACTTGAATTAAACTAGCCCAAATTTATTCACTTTTCATACATAATTTCTGCTTTATTTTCTTCTCTCTTTCTTCAATGAAAACAACATCATTTTTGTTGAAAGTGACAATTAAAAAGAAAATAGTACATACACAATATAATACCTGAATATTAAAATATTAAACTTACTTTTGACACTGTTCACGGAATGTTCTCCACCCATAATCAAAATAATAGGAAAAGACTCTTCATTTATAGCTCTAGAGATGGAAAGAGTGTTAATGTAAACTAGTTTGCAAATTAAAATTTCACAGTCTGAAATCAGGTAAGTAAAGTATTTGCTTTCAGTTGCCAGAAAATGAGGATGACAGCAGTCATACAGGACTCATCAATGAGTTACAGATATTTAATAAAGAGTATTATAGATATTTAATTATGAGTTACAAGTATTTGCAAATTTTACGGTGAAATCAGACCAGACAGTTTCCGTGTTTATCTTCTCTCTGAACTAGAACAAGCTTTTTTGCAGACCAACGAGAAATTAACATTCACAGCAAGTTAAGAATCCATCTAGAGAAATAAAATTCATATAAAGCTCTCTATAATCTAAACCTCATTTCTAATTAATAAATTGTTCTTCACACTTTTTCTGTTCCATACTTCTGTTCTCTAACTGATTTAACAAAAATTTTAATAAGTATATTTGTACATATGTAAATAAAACTTCAGTCAAATATTGTGCTTTAAATCTTAAAAATATAAATGAACACAGCTACATCTGAAGTTTTTTTTTTTTAACTTTCACTGTTCCATCATCAAGCATTAACATTTTTAATCTTTTAATTAATGTTCATTTCAGAAATTTATATAATAGTAGGAAAATAATAAAAATATCTTTAAAAAACTGTAATAATTTTTTACTATCATCATTGTAGTCTAACAATGAAAGCAAAAACTAAAATGGTAAAAAGAATGAGCATCTTTAAGCAATAGATCCTAAGATTACAACCATTGTCATTACTGATACTTTAATGCAGGTTTATACAAGTTGGGTAGGATCAAAACTAACAATCTCCTTTTTTTCCCCCTTTTTTCAAAATTGAGTTGAGGATACTTTTCTATAGTACTTCAATCAGTTGAAAACAAAATTTTTTTGGAAAATGGCCTACTAATAAAAAATTATATGGGAATTTTTTCCTCTTTTCTTTTGTTGAATAAAATAATCATTACAAATGACTAATTGTAAAAAGTCTTAATAATAACCCCTCCCCAATATCAATATATATATATATATATATATATATATATACACAATCTATACATAAAATATCAGGAGTATCAGATATAACTAAAACCTGTTTTCATTGACTATTAATCAGTTACTCAGATAAAAGAAACTTCTTTTGACACTGAGAGTTGAATGATTTCTGAAAACATATTAATGCAAGAAATAATTCAATTAAAGAAAAGTATTTCACATAAATTGCATTTTTACTGAAACATAAAAAGTTTAAAAACTTCAACTTGTTTATTATTTTTTTAAGGCATTTAAAAAAAGTTGAAAATTATTCATTCATTTTGCAATATGTACATTATAGGCATAATGCAGGTTTATACAAGTTGGGTAGGATCAAAACTAACAATCTCCTTTTTTTCCCCCTTTTTTCAAGATTGAGTTGAGGATACTTTTCTATAGTACTTCAATCAGTTGAAAACAAAATTTTTTTGGAAAATGGCCTACTAATAAAAAATTATATGGGAATTTTTTCCTCTTTTCTTTTGTTGAATAAAATAATCATTACAAATGACTAATTGTAAAAAGTCTTAATAATAACCCCTCCCCAATATCAATATATATATATATATATATATATATATATATATATATATATATATATATATATATATACACAATCTATACATAAAATATCAGGAGTATCAGATATAACTAAAACCTGTTTTCATTGACTATTAATCAGTTACTCAGATAAAAGAAACTTCTTTTGACACTGAGAGTTGAATGATTTCTGAAAACATATTAATGCAAGAAATAATTCAATTAAAGAAAAGTATTTCACATAAATTGCATTTTTACTGAAACATAAAAAGTTTAAAAACTTCAACTTGTTTATTATTTTTTTAAGGCATTTAAAAAAAGTTGAAAATTATTCATTCATTTTGCAATATGTACATTATAGGCATATTACCTTAAAGATAGAATGAAATAAAACACATATTTGAGAAATTTTTGACTTCTCAAAAATTCCCTTTTTGTTAAATTTTAATGCACTTTTAAATTTTTATAAAAAAATATCTTGAGCAATGAAGAATTATACAAATACAACAAAAGGTTAACAAAATACTGCAAGTTCACTGGATATTTGCTTCGAAGTAATATAACTGAAATGAGGAAGGAAATATTAAATGATGATGACCAAAAGATGAGTAAATATTAAATGATGATATTATGACCAAATTAACCACATAATAAGTATAACAATGCTGGTTAAAAATTTCTAGAGGAAATTTTTAACCAGCTCCGTTTACACTTTTTTTTCTTTTTTAAAAAAAGTGTAAACAGAGTAACAAAAATTAGTATTAAACGCAGAATTACAGAGTGTCCTCATGGAGTTTAGTTTAAAAATGACTTTGGCATATTAATGACAAATTATCAAAATATCAGGGGATTGTTTACTAATATTTTAAACTATTCCTTTTGCAGGAATCTATCTGTAATATAACTGTAAGGTTTAATTTAATATAATATAACTGTAAGTCTTTAATTTAATAACAGGCTACATTTTATAAAGTTTGCAAAATCCTCTCACATGTTCTGTTTTCATCTTCTCTGCTTCTCTTAATTAACTTTGAACTGAAAGTTTGGCATCAAAATTGTCTTATATGATAAACCTCTGTGAAAAGTGTGAATATACAGATTCTAAATCTGAACTCAAAGCAGAACTTTTTGTACCTGTAAGTTAACTGAATGATCACCATTCACAATTAAGTATACATATACATATATATATATACACACAGAGGTATTCCTCGATTTATGGCTGAGGTAGGGACCAAGACCATTGGTTGTAAGTTGAGTTTCAGACAAATTTTTTTTTTTATATATGTACATATATATATTTGATGCAATTTTAAAATTTCCCAAACCTGATTCAATTACTCAATTACGTAGATTTTTAGGATTATATAATTTTTATAGACATTTCATTCATAAAGCGGCTCATATTTTGTCACCTTTAAATAAATTTTTAGAAAGGAAACGAAATAAAAAGAAATCAAATAAATCTTAAAATCCAGATCCACTATTAAATTGGTCTGATGAAGCTAATAAATCATTTTCTGAAGCAAAACAAGCTCTCGCTGATGCAACACTTTTAAAATATCCCATATCTGGTGCTCAATTAAGCCTATGGATCGATGCATCAGATGTTGCAATTGGCAGTTCAGTAATGCAATTTCATGACAATAAATGGGAACCAATAGCTTTCTTTTCCACTAAGTTAAGTAAAAGTCAAATAAATTGGTCAACATACGATCGTGAATTATTGGCAATATATGCATCAATAAAAAAATTTCATCATATGCTTGATGGCAGAATTTTTTCCATTTTCACAGATCAAAAACCTCTTTTTTGCATGTTCAAACAAAAACCAGATAAATGTTCACCACATCAGTTAAGACACCTAGATATCTCAATTTTCAACAGATATTCGCCATGTTAAAGGCAGAGAGAACATTATTGCAGATACTCTTTCGCGGATTGAGATAGATACGATTTCTAAACCTCCATCTTTAGATTTTAAAAAACTTGAGCAAGAACAACAAAACAATTTGGAATTAAACTAAATATTAAATTCAAATGATACATCTTTGAAATTACAAAAACATTACTTTCCCCTAGAAGATGTAAATTTAATATGTGATTTTTCAACAAAACAACCGCAACCATTTATTCCACAATCTTTTAGACGAACTATTTTTGATAACTTACATTTTTTTTTTATCTCATCCTGGCACATTTTCAACCACAAATTTAATTTCCAAACGTTTTGTCTGGCCTAACATGAAGGTGGATATCAAAAATAAAGTTCGTTCTTGTGAAAAATGTCAGTGAGCAAAAGTATTTAAACACACAAAATCTCTACTCAGCACATTTGCTCAACCAGATGCTTGATTTTCTCACATCCATTTAGATTTCATTGGTTCCCTTCCGATTTCTGATGGTAAACAATATTGCCTTACAATAATTGATAGATTTACCAGATGGCCTGAAGTAATTCCCACGACTGACATGACAGCCGAAACAACCGCTCAAGCACTTATGCATGGCTGGATATCCAGATTTGGTTCACCTGTAACAATAACGACTGATCAGGGACGGAATTTCAAGTCAAATCTTTTCCGTAAACTAACACAAATTTTGGGCTGTAATCATTTCCATTCCACTTCATATCACCCTCAAAGTAACAGTATGATAGAAAGATTTCACAGGCAACTTAAAAGTTCAATAATAGCCCATGAAAATAACAAATGGACGGAAAATTTACCCATAGTTTTATTAAGCATTCGTACAGCTTTAAAAGTAGACATCAATGAAACTTGTGCACAACTGGTTTACGGTACATCATTATGATTACCTTCAGATCTCTTAAGCACAGATTCTTTATCTCCACCAGTAACACAAAATTATGTAGCAAATTTAATGTCTATGATGAGAAAATTAAACCCAATAGCTGCATCCACACACGGTAACAATAATTTCTATGTGAACCCAAATTTAAAATCATGTTCTCATGTATTTTTAAGAAGTGACAAAATTCATCCTCCATTAACAGCTCCATACACCGGAACTCATTTGGTAATAGAACGGTTTCATACAACAATTGTAATTGAAGTTAATGGTAAAAATACAACCGTATCAATTGATCGAACTAAACCTGCTTTCCAAATTTCTGAAAAATTAAAGCCCAATCCAATACCATTCATTACAAATCAGTTACCACAAACAAATGAGCAGAAAGCCACTATAACCAGATCTGGTCGACGTGTACATTTTCCTAAATATCTAGTGAAAGAATATATCATACAAGTCATTGATTTTATGGAGTGATTTGTTTATAGTATGTCATTTGTATTTTGCATCTGTATTTTGTTTGCTATCTGTATTTTCCTTTCAATTTGCAATTTCGGTCGTAAGTGCTAGCGGTCGTAAGTTGAGGAATACCTGTATGTATATATATAAAATGATTTTTTCTAAATCAAAAAAATAGACTTTTAGCAGGATTTTATGAGAGTTGAATACTACCCTTTTAAAAAACGAGGTAAAATATTTTTTGTCACATTTTTACGCAATTAACTTTTGACATTGTTTTGAGAATATGTTCATAGGTGTTGATAAATTAACTTTGGTTTTATTATATAATAATGTTAAATAATCATTCTGGTAACTGGTTTTAATTTCAGTTTTAAATTAATTAACCTTAAATATAACATCTTTATAATACATCCTTTTTAAGCCTCTTCTCTAATTTGGTTCAACAGGGTGTAATCTGATTTGCCAAAATAATGTAAATGGGATTTGGGAAAAGTGTGCAGTTCTCCTGAATCTCCAATACATTACAAGGGTACATTGATATTTGGTCATGACAAGTTTTGATTTTTTTTCTATAAGTATTGTTTAAAAATATTAAGTATGTTTGAAATAAGTAAAGTGGCTGGTAATAATTATATTTTGCATTGGAGGTGAATTTTGTTTTCATGTTAATTAATATAAATATGAATATTAAATTTTTGGTTTTTTTTCTTGAAAGTTAATCTTTCCTTTAGCGTTAATACTTTTTGCTATTTCCTCTCGTACTGGTAATTCAATATGTCCTGTTTGCCATTACTTTTGCATCCACCCAAAAGCCTCAAGCTAAAGGGGAAAGGAAAGACTGAAACCACAGGACTTTGGAATGTTAATGAGCCTAAGCGGAGGTACATTGGAATGTACGCTGATGGATACATCATGTGTAGATTGATTATCATAAAAACGAAATATTAAACAAGAAACCAAGATCATAGTCAGAAAATAAATTCAACAGGCATCCAGTGTGAATATCCCTTATGCTACTCCTAAAATTTGAAGAGTTATTCTATCCTAAATTCATGGTGTACGGCGGACATTTTTCGTGTATGTTTCGAGTGGAGGAAGAACAAAAGAGGTGAAAAGACCTAATTCGCGGGCGAAGAGGTTTTTCAGAGGTATTCAGACAGAAGCCAGACTGAAGAAAGAGTCGATACCAGCTTGAGGGGAGAAGACGCACCCTCACTGAATACTACCATAATTGGCCAACATTGTTCCCAACAAAGGGAGAACCACCACAACGAACGTCAGTGATGAAATAGCACATACGGGCATGCCCATTCCCCTTCTTTCTTTCTTTTTTAAATTTTTGATGGTTGCAACAGGTAACTGATTTTCTTATTTTTATGTAATTTATTTGCTTTTAAGTTTTTTTCTTTATTTTGTTCACCAGCCACTTCTGAAATCTGATAATTTTATGATTTTTTTTATATGAATAAACCTAAGAAGCAATTGTGTCCTCATATATTTAAAGATGAGTTCACTTTGGGAGGTCATGTAAAATCTTGTACAATCCTTCATTATTAAATAAATAATGTTATTTAATTTCTCTAAGACTGTGTCATGCCGTTTCTGCCTCTCAGTCAATTTTCAGGGTTTTTTTTCTTGTTTTCAGCTTTTTTTCAGGTTTCAATTGATTAAGGGAATTTTAATTTCATTAATTTTATTTTTTTTATTCAAAACCCATAATGGGTGCATCAGTTAGAACCTTGTCATTATTGGGTTATTGCACAAAACACAACACAAACTTAACATCTAAGCTAATATAACCTCTCAGTGATTTTTTAACAGCATTTTGGTCAGTTTTCTTCATTAATTATTTCTAATTACCCTAACTCAAATATCAGTCATAACATAGGCAATATATCAATTCAACAAAACAATTTCAAGTTTTAGGCACAGAATTTAAAGTTAAAATTTTTTTAACACATCAAGACTATCAAGCAGATAATAAAATTGAATTTTGGAGACACCTTGTTTAAAAGGTCTCACCAACTAGTAAGTTCCTATTTTCTATGAGTTTTTAAAATTATATATATTTTTCAGATGTCATTAAAAATATAGTCGTTGAGATGTCAATTCAAATTATTTGCCATATAAATAATGAACTATTTATATTAAGCAAATATCTATTTTATAAAATTATTGATAGTAAAATAAAAACTCATTAATTTGATACAGAATAAAATACACATTCATGAAAATTTTAGGAGAACATGAAAACTTTATTTAAAGAGAAAAACCACATCCTTTCCATTTAAACAGAAATGAAATCTAAGCTATATAACCTTTTAATACTTTAAAAACTTATTATTTTTATAGTTAATAGTAGGTACCTAAAATATACATTTAAGTACAAAATAAATAATAAATAGATTAAATATGTGCTAATAATTTAATGTGAGTACAGTAAGTATCTTACATTTTTTCTGTGTCAGTAGGCACATCTAAGTTATCCTTAAAAGGAAAATATGCTTAATTTAAGATTCTAGATTATTTAAAGCTGTAAAAAACAACTAAAACACTATAATTTCTAGCTATAATAAATGAATCTGAAAAAAAAAATAATAATGAAAAATAGAATTCATTTACTAATTAAATTAGTAACTACATAAATTATATTAAACCATCAAATAAAAAGTAATACATTGAACTATGATATAAAATCTTTAATAACATATAATAATATAAACTACATATAATTATAATATATTATGCAAAATATATTCAACTATTATAATTAACTCTGTATGTTCTAATCTGACTATCATATATAGAGTATGTTTCTTCCAGATTTCTTTTTTACATTAAAAAAAGGGGGAGGGGGATAGAGGAACATTGAATATATTTCTTTTAAGAAAACTATAGCTGATATTCCCAATAATTTTCATTGAAGTTTCTTTTAAGACAGGAGTTTTAGTACATGTGAGTTTAGTCTCACAAGCTTCAAATGGAAATTTTAAAAAATAACAAACTGTAATATGGGACTCTTGAGTCCCTTAGAATTGTCTGAAAGATTGTGGTAGAATGACTGTCAGCTGTACAGCAAAAAAGGAATAGTGAAAAATTTTCATTCTGTTTTTATTTGTTAGTTAATCAGTCATTACTCTTATTTGTGTCAAATTCATGATGTGATACTCCTAAGTTTCCCAACAAAATTAAATTTAATGTTTCTCTAAACTATTAATATTAAAGGAATAACAGAAACGCAAGGCCTTAACCCCATATTTCTAGGAATAAAAATTAATAAAAGAAATCCTAAACTAGAATAGATACATATTATACAGTGTCTTTTATAGATCATGAAAGTAAAAACTTGTTTCTAACAAAAAAAACACGAAGATTCTTTCAAATTGTGGATAACACCACTTTATGTAACTTAAGTTGGTTATAGAGAAATTTGAGGTATATTTATTAAGACTGCAATGATATGCATCCCTGTTTCAATGTCTTGTGGGTAAAAAGTTTTATATTACATACAAGTGATCTATTGTTTCTAATTCCTACAGTACAAAATAAACTAGTACTGTACAAGCTTTTAGCAATTCCTTTGACTCATTGACTCACATGTTGGCCCATATAAGCTTAAAAATTCATTAATGTGGCCTCAATCCTGTAAGGTTAGAAATCCCTAATTTAAAGCCTAATAGCACCACAAATTATATAAATACATTAATTTATATCAATATTACTACTAAAACTAAAAACTAGGATAGAAAATGAAATTTAATCAATAAAAAAGTTTATCAATATTTGTTACGAAAGTTTACTGTGATCGCCAGAGGGAGCTCTTTTATGAGATCTCGCTGTTGTCCTGGTTACGTGTTTTATGAGTTAGTCATTTCTAACAATATTTGTAATAAAATGTGGTTGTCGCTTACTGAGCTCTCATAACTTCTTTTCTGTGGAGTTTTTATTTAAATCTAGTGATGGTCATCATGAACAATATTTGCTTATCCCATTCATCTGGGGATACAAGGAATTTAATTAAGTAGGGAATAAAATAGCTATACCTACAAAAGAGCCGAATGTGACTTAACATGTGACTTTTTAAATGAGAATGTAAAATTACATTCTTTTCTTTGGTTAAGGAAATAAGGAATAACAGAAATGCAAGGCAAAAGCATGGTGAGCAAAATTTAAAGATAGAAGTTATTAATAATAATAAAGAAAACCCAACAGGTTTTGGTCTCTCTCAGTTGATATAAGAAAGGTTTTAATAAATGATAGAAAACGGTAAATATAAATAAGTACATGATTTACTTCAACAGAACTACACCTAATTAAAAAGATATTTTAGATAAAAGCTTGAAAATAAATTAAAAAGGAAGAACACATGCATACCATTTCTATTTCAGTTGTTTGAAGATTTGAGGCACTATCAAAGGATTCAACATGCTTTTTATTCTCAAAATTTCTGTCACCAAATTCTGTATTTAATGGATGAGACTTAAGACTAGACTGGACATACAAAAAAGATTGCTGACGAGAAAGCATAGCATCTGACACACATGTAGAAACTGCAAGACTTGAGCTGGATTTCAAATTTGACAACTTATCTAAATCTGTTAATTCTTCAAAATACTTAACTTCTGCACTTTTTTCTAAAGCATCAGGTGACGTTGTACAATCTATTTCAGTTTTAACACTTAGTTTTGGCTCTTGGGATTCAAACACTTCTTTGTGTAGTTCTTCATCTGACATGGACAAGGCATTAAAAAATTTAAGCCACTTTGAAGCAGAGGAGCTCTTTTTACTTAAAGTATTTGAATTCATAACTCCACTTTGTAAATAAGAATTTAAAAATATTTCCATAGATGCTCTATACTGTACATTTGGAATACCATCAGTTCTTTCCTTGTCAATTTGAAGGTAAGTATTTAAAAGGTCTCTCTCCTCTTGACTTTCTGATTTCAACTTGGTTTTCTCAATGCTATCTGCAGAAATAGAGTCTTCATTTTCCTTTGTTCCATGCAAAGCCTCATTGGAGTGTTTCTCCCTCTCTGGCTGACTTCTATTGGAAACAAGAAAAGATGCATACTCTTTTTTATCAGCTTCAGTAGTATTTTCTAATGTGGCCAAAGTATTAATGCTCTCAGCAGAATAATCCTCTTTCTTAATGTAATTTTCTTTGTCAGAAAAATCTGAAATTGTATTGAGGGTTTCATGGATATAGTTTTTATCGCATTCTATGCATTGTTGATCCTGCAAAGATAAAATTTTATCAAACAGATTAATAATAAAATAGCCAGTTTAAATCAATATATATTTCGTTCTCATACTTTATGTTCATAACTAATATCTTATGTGCTTTATGTTCATAACTAATATCGTATGTGCTTTATGTTCATAACTAATACATATCTCATACTTTATATTCATAAGCTAATGAAGTGAACAAATGAAAATATTAAAACAACTGTATCAAAGACAGTGAAAACTGTTTATAACATTTCTTTTAACAGAAAAAACAAGATTATAAAAAATAAAAACTGAAGAAATTTAGACTACTTTTAAACTACTAACTTGAATAACTCATTTTTTTACCATAACTTATGGTTTAATAATTTATCGTTCATAATTTTCAATAACATCCAATTAACACTTGTAAAGAAACAATAACACCGGAAAATCTGTTACAAACCATTGATATCTTTTGATATACATATCCCTCAAAAACTAAATTAAGCAGAATCATACCACTACATAAAACAAAGAGTCTTAATATTTCTTAAGAATGATTTTATGCAAATGGAAAAAAGTTTGAATAAATAATGTTTTATCAAAAAATCCTTTAATATTTTTTAAAGGTAATATATTCAAATTAAGATTATTACCTTCTGATAAATACAATTATAGTGAAATTTTTAAGTTATTTCTATAACTTATATATCTGGATGTGTACACATTGTGCAAGTCAAAATAAATCTTTTCTAATGTTAAGATAAGATTTATTTTGACTCTTAAATAATGCCTTAATTATCTTAATGTTAGAAGAAAACAAATCCTTCCTACACAGTTCATCTTACTGTAAACTGTATTGCAAGAATCTTAGGCCATATAATTTTAGTAATACACTGCTGGCCACCCAAATTGCAACACCAGGAAAGACAAGAGATATCACAACAAAATTTATTTTGTAGATAACATGTTGACCAAGTATCAAATGATTAAATTTATAGACTTCTGTGAAGTGTAGTTCCTGCCAAAATCAGTAGCCAGAGTAGCCGCCATTGTTGGAGATCACCGCTGCCACACACCTCGGCATTGATTCAAAGAGACTTTGGATGAGTTCTTGGGGTACAGCAGACCAAGCAGCTTCCACATGTTGCCAAAGTTGATCTTCTGTGGCAGCTGGGGATGGAATCTGGGTCAATCGTAGAGCAACCATGGACCACATGTTTTCTATCGGTGAAAGATCCGGAGAGCGAGGCGGCCAGGGAAGCAATTCAATCTGGCGATTGACGAAGAACCGTTGGACAATGCGTGCCACGTGTGGTCGCACATTATCCTGTTGAAATATGGCTGTGGGCAAGCCCTGAAGGTAAGGAAGGACAACTGGCTCCAACACCTCGGAGATGTAGCACTGGCTGTTTAAAGTACCGGCAATGCGTACTAGAGGTGTGCGAGAGTGATATCTAATACCGCCCCATACCATAATACCCGGTGCAGGACCAGTGTGGCGGTGCATAACACAGCTGTTCAGCATCCTCTCTTCACGGTGTCTCCAGACTCGAATGCGACCATAGTGGTGTTGCAGACAGAAGCGTGACTCTTCAGTAAAGACAATTTCATTCCATTCTGCCGTCCACATCCTTCTGTCATCGCACCATTGGCAGCGGAGACGTCTGTGATTCTGCGTTAAGGGTAGATAAAGCAATGGACGTCTTGCGGACAGACCACTCTGCTGTAAACGGCGTTGAATGGTATGCGCAGATACTGGATGATGCGTTACAGACTGCATGTGCTGTGCTATGGTTCGTGATGTGACTGAGTGATCCGTCACTGCCATGCGCACAATTTGCCTGTCATCACGTGAAGTGGTGTGCTGAGGTGTGCAGCGTGATCGAACACGCTGGTCCGTCGTACCCTCCTGCATCCAGCGATCACATATCCGCATTACAGTTGTTTGGTTTCGTCAAACACGGCTACCGATTTCCCTGAAAGATAATCCACAATCTCGGTAGGCCACTATCCTTCCTCTGTCGAACTCGGATACTTGATCAAAAGATGATCGCTGTTTTTGACGAGTCATAATTGATCGTTTTTTTTAAAAAAACCACAAGAAAAACACAATTGCCGAACTTGAAATCGTCAAAATCTCCAAGCCTTAAATATCGCTTTGAAGTGGCACCACAGGCGTGCGTGATGTGCGTCTGCGCTGAAATTCTAATCATTTGCATATCTCACCTCCGCTAATGCATGTTGTAAATTTCATGTTATATGCATGTTTCCTTCAGGGTGTTGCATTTACAGTGGCCAGCAGTGTACATCTAAGTCTGCAGAAGTACAGTTCTATTTATTTAGTAACAAAAAATCTTTGCTTGTGTATCTCTTTTTCATTTTAGTATACAACCTTAATTCACAACACAAATAATGTAAACATTTCAACACGAAATAATACGTATAAAGAGGGCATAGACAACCAATCAAATTAACAGAAAACCTACTCTAGCGTTAAAAAATTTTCAATTTTCAACTTTTTTAACTAAAAGATTGTGCAGTTGCTAGAAATCCTCATACTGAAAACAGACAAATATAACTAAACGTAAATAATTCAACAAAGCAAGATAATTACAGTAACCACCGCTTATAGTGATCAGTGGTTATAAGAATCAACCGTTTATAACAATCAATATCGCAAAAACAAAAACAAATGTATTATTTCCATGTTAAAATTTCCGCTTTAAAGAATCAATCCACCGGTTATAAGAATCAGTTTGCAATCTTCGCCTTCCTTTCATTTTTCCAAAAAATGCCACTTGAACTCTCAAAAGGTACGAAATTCTTTCTTAAGTTTTTGAAAAGAAAGATTGATAAAACTTTGGGGTGGAAAACAGTCGTAAAATACATTCCTTTAGACATAACATAAGAGTTTCTCCTTATACGCTTTTGCTAAACACTGTCTTATTAGCTTTACCCAGGGGCATCTAACCCGCCCGGGTCCGATTTCAGTTTTCTCCAGACAGGCACTCCTTTTATCCCACCACTTACTTCCTGGTTGCAGATTTCTGGACATTGAAACACATAAATCTTCCGCGAAGTGTCCACCATCACTTACGCAAACGGGACAGTGGATTCAGCACTTCAAACCGTGAAACGTAAACGGATCCATTTTGCTGAATCAGATGAACCAGATGCTGAATCAAACGTTTCACGGTTTGATTCAGAATCAAACCGTGAAACGTAAGCTATAAGGTGAATCTTCGTCTGAGACTGTAATAAGCATACGTCGCTAGTATTCACTTTAGTTTTCTAACAAAATTGCCAGTTAGTGTTAGAACTTTTTGATAGTCGAATTCAAATATGATAAAAACAAGGAAAACTCTTAGTTTTTCTGAAAAACAGAACTTGTTAATTAGATATGATGCTCTTCCAAAGTGTAGTCAAAGAGAAGCTGCCTCTTGTTGATTTTATAATCATTCGTTGTTACTTATAGGTCTAGAAATTGAGTTATAGTATTTGTTTAGAAATTGAGTATTTTTAAAATTATAAAAAATAATTTTAATAAATGATAAATAACGTAAATTAAAGAGTATTTAATGGTAAATTATGTATATATGTGCCTGTGTGTTTATATATATGTACAAGTATATATTTGTGTATGTGTGCCTGTCCAAAGGGAAGTTTCGGTTATAAGAATCAACCGCTTATAAGAATCAAAAACAGTAATAACAAACGTGATTCTTATAAGCGGAAATCACTGTATTAGCAGGAAAAACGCAGACAAAAATAAACCAAAATCACACACTTAGGGCTCAACACACCACAATGCAAGATACTGTAGAAGTAAAGGAACTAAACCGTATAACAAGGCAACTGATTGGTCTCTTCATCAGGAGGCCTAACCAAATCAGTTACCTCAAGGGGGAACTTCCTGAATAGGATGCAGGTCTAACCAAAAGACATCCCAAGGCCCCGATATCCCCACTGAAACTGATAATCTAATAAAAATAAACAGACATCCTGTACTTGGGGCTCAAAGCACCATAAATGCAAGTACACATACAATCCTAAAAGAACACAATTGAAAAGTCAGAATTAACAACACTTTTGTAGACGATGGAACAAAATCCTTACAAAGACAGTTTTTGAATATGCAACAGTATTACTCTATTATTTATTTTCATCACAAAAAAAATTAAGTGGCATTTGGTCATGCTTCCCATCTTGTTCAAATAGGTTTTGGTGGTAAATTGGGATTTGGATACATTTCTTTACACATTTTTACTCATGCTGGACCTTTCAAGAAAATTTACTACACACAAGAGATAATTTTATTTTACTAGGACAATTTTTTCGTAATACATTTATATCTGTCACGTAGACAATAAGCCAAACAAGTTATAAGTTGAAGATTAGTTGGATTTAAGTTGGAGTAGAAGACATGTAATGATGATACAGATATTATCAAACATGGAGCAGTATCTCTGATAAAAAACAAAACTATTTCACAAAAGGAATCATCTTTCAGCCAGATACTGCATAGATTCTTTCACAAATCTAGTAACTGCAAAATAATTCACCTTCCTTAGAGCACCATATGCAGATTAGAAAGTTCTAAATTCATTTTCTCACATACAAGATGCCCAATACATTGGCTACATTTGTCTGCTGTTTCATAGACACAACTCGAAATGGAATAGTCAAGGATAATTAATGAATTCATCAAAAATGTCCAATATGATTGGATCTAGATTTCTTTTTTTCTGACAGTTGATTCCTACATGAATAGTCTGATTGACACAATAATTTTTTAGAAATTGTTGGCATTATTCCATTTTTTAATGGTATATTACTTCCTACCACTGCTTGGCATAAATCCACAATGAAATAATTTCTTTATGCATAGATGACACAGAACAGGTAAATAACATTTTCATAGGTACATGCCATTTCCTGTTTGTTACATGGCTGGCCATTTTTAAATGTTGGTCTACCTGGAAATATTTTTTCTGGTGTTATAAGTTTCTCACAAGGACACAATATATATATATTTTATATATATATATATATATATATATAGTTGGCTCTCTGTTTAACGACTTTCAAGGGACCGTGAAAAATCGTCCTTAAGTAGAGATCGCTCTTAAACAGAATTTGTGAAAAATTAACATTTCCCTTCACAATTTACAGGCTTAGGACTGTCAACATATTTCTTAATATATTGGCGTGTTTAAAAAGTGTTATTTTTATTATCATTATTATTTTATTCACAAAAAGTTATTTTAAATTACATTGAAAAAAGAGTACAAACAATACAATAAATTAGGTTTTTAAAAAAAATCAAAAAGTGTTGATTGCTTCATTTTTTGCCTTGTTTTAGTTATTCTCTTTTCCAGATTTTCTAAAATGTAAATGTGTTTTCTTTCATAATCGATGTAATATAGCGTCGGAGACATCTAGAGCAGAAGTTGCATCTGTGTAAAACGGTAGCAGTGTCTTGTTTTCCATGTTTTCAACTTCACCTTCGTCTGACACCGTGTTTTCGTTTACTATAACTTCATAAATTTGTTCTACATTTCTATAATCTATTGTTAAAACAGATTCATCATGATTGTAGAAATCTTGAATAGAAACATCCTCATCTTCAACAAGACTTCTCCATTCTTCAGGAGTAATGTCATCTTCATTGATTTCTACATCCGTACTTTGCAGTTCCACTACAAGTTCTTTGTAAATCCTACCAACGCGAAAGCAGTTTTTTATTGTGGATGAAGAAACTTCTTTCGATGCTAATGTTATCATGTGTATTGCTTCCAAGATCGTAAATTTTCTAATTTTCATACTGTCAGCCAAATTGTTTATTAATTTCCCAATTAAAGACTTTCTGTAGTATGCTTTCACACTGCAAATGATACTCAGGTCTAATGGCTGCAACTTGATAGTGCAATTAGCTGGTAGGAAATGAATAGTCAAATTCTTTTCTTGATGCATTTTTGCATCAAATTTTCTAATCCAGTCAATAAAAATTTGTGATGTCATCCATGCTTTATTGTTATTCCGGTACTCACAAGTTGTCCTGGTGATATTCTTAAAACACCTTGGTTGCTTTGATTTGCCTATAACTAATGGTGTAAATTTCTCAGATCCATCCGAATAAGTGCACAGTAAACAGTCAATCGTTCCTTACTGTGTTTTCCCCAAAAGCACTATTCGCCCATAAAGTTTAATTAGGCACCATATTGTAGAATAGGCCCATCTCATCTGCATTGAATATGTTTTTCTTATAATATCCATCTAATATCCCCTTCAGCACTATTTTCCATTCTTCCACTATTTTTTCATGTAAGAAGCCACTTTCACCAGATATGCTTTTAAATGCAAGCCCATATCTTTCTTTGAACTTTGCTAGCCAAACAGCCGAAGCCTGAAAATTTTGCATTCAAAGCTTTTCTGCCAGAACAATAGCATTTTCTTTAAATATCACTCCAGAACCATTTTCTTTAAATATCCATGAAACCATTGCAGGAATGCCTTATCAAACTCTTCTGATCGGCTACATTTAATTTTCTGCCGTTTGGATTTGGATCCCAAACCAAATTTTTGTGCAGCTTCAAGAATTTTCTCTTTGCTTGCTAAAATGCCTTTGATAGTAGACTCGGATAGCTGTCTCAGATAGCTCGGAAAATTTTCTTGCGAATTGGACTTTTCTTATTCCAACACTTTCTTTTCAGTCTTCAATAATTTTCACCTTTTTGTGTACCGTAAGATGCTTTCGCTTTGATGCCATTTTGCTCTGCTCACCTCGTATTCGTACTGGAATGAGCTCCTCCACACAACCATGAATTCTCTAAACATGGACACCTGCTCCCCGGAAGGAGTGAGATAGGGCTGCTATTGGACAGTTCGTAAGTCACATGACAACAGATTTTAGGGTCAATAGAGTGATTCAGCTCCCGCACTAACAGCTCCATGAAAGAATATTCGATCTTCCGAGAAACAGTAAATCCCCCCCCCCCCTGTTTTCCCCACTGCAACACGTCTATGATTGCAATATTGCAAACATCAAGAAAATTCTGGGTCTGTTAGAAACCAAACTTGTTTTTCCTCACAGAAGATTTCCCTCATGCAGATAAAATGTTGAAGAAAAATTTTATCATGTAAAAAAAATTCGTCATTAAACAGAAACAACGTTGTCTTTAAATAGAATTTTTTTAAGTCGGAGGGACCAGGACTGGGAAATATCGTCTTTAAATGGAGATCATCGTTAAACAGAGAGTCAACTGTATATGTATATATATATACAGTAACCACCGCTTATAGTGATCAGTGGTTATAAGAATCAACCGTTTATAAGAATCAATATCGTGAAAACAAAAACAAATGCATTATTTCCATGTTAAAATTTTCGCTTTAAAGAATCAATCCACCGGTTTTAAGAATCAGTTTACACTCTTCGCTTTCCTTTCATTTTTCCAAAAAAGCCACTTAAATCCTCAAAAGGCACGAAGAAAGACTGATAAGATGGGATGGAATACAGTCATAAAATTCATCCTTTTCTTTATTAGACATAACATGATAGTTTCCCCTTAAACGCTTTAGCACAACACTGTCCTATTAGCTTGACCCGGGGGTATCTGTGCCCGTTCGGGTCCGATCTCTTTTTTTCTACCTCCCACATTCTGGTTGCGGCTTCCTGGACCCTGAAACACATAAATCTTCGGCGAAGTGTCCACTATCTCTTAGGCAAACGTGACATTAGTAGATTCAGCACGTTATCAAACGGTGAAACGTAAGCTAGAAGGCGAATCTTCGTTTTCGACTATTAGTATTGAAAGAGTATTGAAACAGCCTCCTGGAAACTTCATTACGTCAAACTACCATAGAAAACTTTTTCTTGCTCCCTTCCTGTAGTTGAAAAGTTAAAACTGTTAAGCAGTTATGTTTTAACAAATATTGGATTTTTTTTCTTCTCTTACTATAATCATGTGTATCTACTTATAGGTCTAGAAATTAAGTTGTATTTTTGAAATTATAAAAAATAATTTTAATAAAAGATAACGTAAATTAAAGAGTATTTTATAGTAAATTATCTAATATATGTATATATAGGTGTGTGTGTGCCTGTCCAAAAACCTAAATTTCGGCTATAAGAATCAAAAACAGTGATAACAAACTTGATTCTTAAAAGCGGAAATCACTGTATATACACCTCTGTCAATAACAAATTGTTTACAGAGTTCCTTAGCCCATGTTAAAATTAAAGGCCTTTTACCCAATTTTTAGGTATCTTAAAAAACTTCAAGACCAAAAATATAATTTGAAAGTTCTCTCACAAATATTGATACACAACTTTCAAAGGTTTAAAGCATGTGCTGTCTACCATAGATTAACAGGACATTGTCATGTGGTATTCAAAATGCATGTTTAAAGTGGAATTATTTTATTATACATTTATTCACATAAGAATGAATCCCCAGGCATCCAAAAAAAGTATACCTTTCTTTTTAGAATGACTACTGATACCAACAACATCATTACACCAAACACATTTTACTAGAGTGACAAATGTTTCTGTCATTTAACATAACAATTTTCATTTTGCAACAAGTAGATAAACACCAAAGTGCAGGAGGTTGTGTTGTGCTGACATTTAAAGTTAAAAAAAAAAAATACACATTTCCAACATAACATGCTTTGGCAAATTATAGATAAGTGTGGTGAAAAAATATAGTATTCAATTACTATTATATGATATAAATTATTATTAGTATGATATGGGTGGCTGGAAATTTTTTTTTTAATTGGCTAGTGAACCTTTGTTCCAAATAATATAAAATTAAATACTCAAAAGTTTGTCCTCCATTCTTTTCTAACCCTCTATTTTCTTTCTCTCGGTAATACAATACGTCCAACTGTACCATTTTGCTTTGAAACTTTGAACTCTCCCACGATCTAAAGGATTAAGAAGTAAAGACACCAGAACATCAGGATTTTAATGTTTCTGTTAGATATAATCGCTTCTCTTATTGGTTAATGTTTAACACTATCACATTCTTGATTGGTTAATCTAATCTATAGTCACTTAATCTTTGTTTTTGAAATACACTGTAGCTTTCCCTCACGTACGATTGATGCGAATGTTTCTCATTGGCTTATTGTTTATTACTCGTTTATGATTGGTCAGTGCTTTAATCCTTGGCTATGTATATATACCACTGTTTTTGTGTCTATGTAAGTCTTGTCTTTGTGTTGTCAATAAAATCCACGTTATCTTGTGCCTCTGATGTCGTTCTTGAATTTCTTACAGCAGAGTGTGGTTCAAGTTTGGTCTAGCATGGTTTCTAATTTAGGCGCAATGAACGACGAAGTAAAATACAGCGTTTGAACAGTTTAATGGATTAAATTTCAGTTTGTGGTCAGAAGAATTGAATACAGTATTTGCGGCAAAGAACTTGGACATTTATTTAGAAAATGAAGCTGATGTAACGAAACCAGAAGAAGTTGCTGCCGGCAAGAAGGCTTATGCCTTGATGTTATAATTTTTGAGTGACAAAATTTTAGTTTCGCTTTCAGAAGAAAATACGTGTGCTACAATTCTCATGAAGTTGAAATCGATATATGCAAGAGAAGGTGCTGTAAGTCAAATATTAGTCAGAAAGAGGCTCGCAACGTTGAAAAAGAAAAGGGAAACTTCTATGCAAGAACATATTAAGAAGTTAACGGACTTGTAACGCAGTTAAAGTCAGTGTGGCGCGACAGTGAATGATATGGATGTTGTCGTGTACCTTTTGATGTCACTGCTACCGGAATATGACTCAGCGAAGTCTGCATTCGAAAATCAACCATCGAATAACTTGACGTTAGAGTTTGTGTGTGGCAGACTTCTGGATGCCGAAGCTTTATTGAGGGATCGTCGAACTTCAGAATCGAAACTGGTAAAGAGTGAATCATCGAATAACGTTGCTTTTTCTACAAATTATCGAAATGCCGTCTGTTTCAAGTGCCATAGAGGTGGACACACCGCCAAATTTTGCCGTATGAATTTGGTTTGCTATCAGTGCGGTAGGAAAGGACATGTAAAACGAAACTGCCGGTCTCAGACTGTAAAGAACTCTCCACCGAAAGAAGCAGTAGTAGCCGTGACCTTTGTTGCAGGAAAAATGGAAAATCCAAATTTTTATCGTTGATAGCGGTGCGACGGCTCATATGTGTTCACATCAAGAATGGTTTGAAGAATTGAAACCCTCAACCGGAATTGTGTCTTGTGCATCAAAATGAAGTCAGCTAGAAGTTAAAGGAATTGGAATTATTCGTGGCAGTTGGAAAACAAACAAGAAATACTCCTTACCGATGTACTGTACATTCCCTCAATTGAATGGAAATCTATTTCTGTGAAACAAATTCAAAAGGCTGGATATTCCCTTACTTTCAAAAACGAAGGAGCTGTTGTCGAAAAAGGAAGTAAAAGCTTTATTTTGTGCAAGCTAAATTCCAAAGGTCAATATGCTTGTGATCTTACGCCCACCGTGTCAAATTCACTTTTGGCAGAAAAAGAAGCTGAACTTTGGCATCGCAGACTAGGTCATTCAGGAAATCATGTTATGAAGAAGCTCGGGCTACCTACGAGTGATTCTTTTTGTGAAAACTGTGTACTAGCAAAGCAGACCGCGAATCCCATCGGAAAAGGAAACAGAAGCAGAGAAAAAAGCCCCTATGAAAATGATTCATTCTGATTGTGTGGACCCGTTGAACCACAGACTCCGTCAGGAGAAAGGTACGTCTTGACTTTAGTTGATGACTATTCTCGTTTTTGTGAAGTGCGTCTGATTAAAGAAAAAGTGATGTTGCTTCAGAGATAAAGAAGTTTCTTAAGTTGAATGACAGTGTCAGAGGAATTCGGTGTGATATGCTCAAGAATATTTATCTGGTGAACTCAAACAAATTGTAAACAAAGCTGGTGTGACTATTGATCCTTGTCCCCTTATACCCCTCAATTAAATGGAGTTGCAGAAAGAATGAATAGGACACTTTTTGAAAAGGGTCGTGCATTACTATATGATTCAAATTTGCCTAAGAATTGTAGGGGATATGCTATTCAAGTTGCTGCTTATCTTCATAACAGAATTCCGAGTTCAAGCATCGATAATAATATTCCATATGAATTGAAGTATTCCAGTAAACCTGATATGAGTCAAATTAAAGTGTTTGGATGCGATGTCTATGTTAAAATTCCAGATGCTCACAGAAGAAAGCTTGATCCAAAATCGAAAAGGATGATCTTTGTTGGATACACTAACATGGGATACAAGATCATGGATCCCCTTACAAGAAGAGTATTCGTTTCAAGAAACGTCCGATTTAATCGAAAAGAAAGTAGTAATAAATGATTCAACTAATACTTTAAATTCTAGAGATTCAGGGGAAGAAGACAAAGAACAGAGAGATGGATTTTAAGGAAGAAGCTGAAAAAGAGATAGACTTAAAGGAAGAAGTTGAAAGTGAGACAAATTTTAAAGAAGAACCTGAGGCCACAGATGTAAATGAAGAACATGTTAGAAGGTCTCAAAGACAGAGAAAATTTCCATCTAAATATGAACCATATGAAGTAATGCTCGCAACACATGAAGTATTAAACTTTGAGGATATAAAATCTTTACCCAAAAAAGAGAAAGTCCAATGGAAAGCTGCTATGAATGAAGAAATGTTGTCCATGGAAGTAAACGAAGTCTGGGAATTAGTTGACCTACCAGAAGATGAGAAGAAACAAATAACTTGCAAGTGGGTGTTCAAAAGAAAAGAGATGGTACATATAAAGCTCGTCTCGTAGCCAGAGGATTTCAACAGAAGGAAGGAATTGAGTATACTGAAACCTTCTCTCCGGTAATCAATATCTCATCTCTTAGACTAGTTTTGGCCACAATATTACAAGAAAATCTACATGCTTATACAATGGATGTAAAAACTGCATTTCTAAATGGTGATTTAGATGAGACTGTGTACATGTGTGAGCCAGAAGGATATGACGACAAATCAGGCAGATTTTGTAAACTTCTCAAGAGTCTGTATGGGTTGAAACAGGCTCCAAGGCAATGGTATCATAAATTTCTGCAGTTCATGAATCAAATCAATTTCAAGCAATTGAATTTTGATCCGTGTATCTTCATTCGAGTTGTTAATGGAAAGAAGATGATTGTTTGTCTTTATGTGGTTGACCAGCTCCTAGCCGGATCAGATATTACTGAGATGGAAACTGTCATTAAACTTTTGCAGGACCGGTTTCAGATGTCAAAATCTGAGCCACTAACTGATTATCTAGGAATACGAATGTATTTTACAGACAAAGAACTGTATCTTGATCAGGAGGATTACATCTTGAAAATTTGAAATTCTTCAATATGAGTGACTGCAAACCATGTTCTACTCCTTTAGAGCCAAAATCTACCCCAGCTGATTTCTCTAAGGGTCCCATATTTGAAGGGCCTTATCGTGAACTTGTTGGCTCCCTGCTTTATTTGGCCATAACTTCGAGACCAGATATTCTTTTTTCGGTTAACTGCCTCAGCCAACTTCAGGAAAAACCAACCGTTGCTGCCTGGACTGGATTAAAACGAATTTTAAGATATCTGAAAGGTTCATTATCTCTTGAACTTGTTTATAAAAAGGGTGATGATTTTAATCTTAATTTGTATGTTGATGCGGATTGGGCTTCTAATTCAGTTGACAGAAAGTCAATGACAGGGTATGTTTTAATGTTCAATAATTGCTCCATTCTTTGGTGTTGTAAAAAGCAAAATTGTATTTCTCTTTCATCAATAGAAGCAGAAATTATTGCTATGTGCCAATCTTTCCAAGATCTTTTATTCTATAAAAATGTTATAAATGAAATTTCTCATGTAAATAATGTTTTAGTTTTTGAAGACAATCAAAAACTATCGTCAGCTATCAAAAGTGTATTGAATGAAAATATTTGTGCCAGGTTAAAGCATTTAGATGTAAAATTAAAATACATAAGGGAAACTTTAAGACAAAATGATATATGTGTGAATATTTTGTACCGAATCACAAATTGCTGATCTTTTTACTAAATGTTTACCATAATGTAAATTGGAAAAACTATTGTTTTGTGTTCTATGCAAAGCAATTAAGGGGAAGTGTTAGATATAATTGCTTCTCTTATTGGTTAATGTTTAACACTATCGCATTCTTGATTGGTTAATCTATTCTATAGTCACTTAATCTTTGTTTTTGAAATACACTGTAGCTTTCTCTCACATACGATTGATGCGAATGTTTCTCATTGGCTTATTGTTTATTACTCGTTTATGATTGGTCAGTGTTTTAATCCTTGGCTATGTATATATACCGCTGTTTTTGTGTCTATGTAAGTTTTGTCTTTGTGTTGTCAATAAAACCCACATTATCTTGTGCCTCTGATGTCGTTCTTGAATTGCTTACAGTTTCTCACAATCCCCAGGCCTTCCAGTTTAAAAAAGACCACCAAGGAAAAATTCTGTGAAAAAGGGGACGTTGTTTACAACTTCGGCACACAAGGATACATGCAGAGACTCGTCGAAACTCACCAATGCAAAAAGGAGGCTGGAGAACTATTTTTTTTTTCTGCGTAAGGTTCGGGAAGCGAGGTGGCTCCTGAGTTGGAGACGCAAGAAAAGTTTTGAGAGAGAGAAGCTAGGCCAGTAAGAACAGTTGCCTTCTAGACTCCTTTGCCAAGATGCTTGATTTCCACTATGAGATGACGGGGGTTGTGAAGAATTCTAGAGCCAGCTAAGTTCCTTAAGTTTGGGCATGCCCTAACCTACTTCTTTTAATCTTTAATCTTTACTATATTGCCTTTCTTTCTAATTTCTTTTCTTAATTTTTTTAGACTGCAGCCATTATCCGGTAATATGATTTTTAGTTGATTTTCATTTATTATAGTTTAACTTATGTAATTTTATTTTTTTTATTTTCACCAGCCACCAATTATTTTACTTTATTTCATTATGTTTTGCATTTATTATGAATATATATATCTTTTTATAATGTGTCATCAAGGAATTATGCTGTTTTTGCAAAACGAAGTTCTTCTAGTTTTTTGTTTTGTAAATATGCTGGAAACAATAGGAAATTAATGTTTAAATTAAATTTGTGATTATTACCCCTAAGCTCGTGTCTTGTAGTTAATTCCTTTTTTGAAGAGTAAGTTTTAGTTATTTTTTTAATTTCTTTTAGGTTTAATTACAGTTTCGTTACGATACTCACAACTCCCTTTGAACCTGGATATTGCGGTTAAAATTAAATTCTTATTTTATTGAGGTTTTCACAACGCACCTCAATCTAACTTCAATCTTTAAGATAATCTAATTACATTTAAATCTATAATCTATAAGTTAAACTTTAAGTTAACCTTAATTATTTAATTCCTAAACTTTTCTTTAATTCTGTCAATGTTAAATGTTATAAAGTATACAGAAAAGAATATATTCTTTAGTACAACCATTCATTAGTTCCAACAGTGGCATTAACCTTTTCAGTTTTCAATGACTAAAGACCAATAAATCTTTCAGCATCGACTGGACCTTATGCTGATGCTGAATGCTGATAGCAAGGGAAAAACAGACAGATTTGGCTTTGCCCATATGTCACAAGGGGAAGGACAAAACATATTGTGCAAATTTGTTTCTTCATATGGAAACAAAATTTCAGTCTGGTAATGTCATTCTAAACTATAGAGGTTACAAAAATTTTTGTTGTTTTTTACTCATTCATCTCAAATATACAATAAAAAAAATTTAATTAGGTACCCCTAATATGCAGATTTATTCGAGTTTTTTTAAGTTTTATGCAATTATTTACTAATGCAAAAAATAGCCAAACTATGCAAATACTTGCATATATGCATTAGCATATAATCTGCTCATTAGTTGTGAATAAAAAAATTTTGACCAAAATTTTTTTCTAAAATACATGGCATTACTCACATCTGAGTCTTGATTAATAATTACTGAAGTACAACCAGCAACAGGCACGGGAATATTACTGCATTCTACACTGGTATTTGTTCTAGTATTTATAACTTCAACTACAGTACTTGCATCATTACTAGTAGATTCTATGCCAGCAAGAACATAAATACATTTATCTACAGAGAAAATATAATAAAATTAATAAAAAAAGACAGTTATACTACTTGAGACAGCACATTAAACATTAGTAAAACAAATGGTGAATTACAAAAAATTAAATAAGAGTTACAGAAATTAAAAAGGACAAAACAAACTGAAGATTACCCTAAAATATGATGAAACAATGCTAATGAAACACTTTTAAATTAGGATATCAAACAACTAAACTAATCTGTGAATGAAAATTTCAGACAGCATGACAAAATAATTATGTTTTACTCAGCAGTCCATTCACACACACACGCACATATACAGGTGGAGTACAAAATAATATGAACATCTGTGAAAAAGTATGACGTATTTCACACCTGCAGTACAGCCGCGCCACCTGCAACAAAAGTCTGCCACCTAGTGAGCGTGAAGAGGAAAGTATCAGTCTCTCAACAGCAGTCACCTACGTTGCATTCTTCTATCGAACTGTCTGTGATAAGTTGAAATGTCAGACCTGTCAGAGTTCCAAAGAGGAATGATAGTTGGAGCGCATTTAAGTGGAGCATCAGTTACAGAAACAGCAAACCTTTTGGGGTTTGCAAGGAGTACGGTATCAGCCGTTATGACAGCGGACACGAAAGAGGGTAAGACGACGTCTTCAAAGCACAACAGTGGCCGAAAGTCCAAGCTTGCTGATAGGGATAGGCGGGTCTTGAAGTGCATAGTAACCCGAAAACACAAGCAATCGTTATCCGAGATAACATCCGAAATGAACAGTCATCTCCAGGACCCCGTTTCAACAAAAACTGTCAAAAGGGAGCTTCATGCTGCGAACATTTATGGCAGAGTGGCAATTCGTAAACCCTTGGTGACAGCAACTAATGCTTTCAAGCGACGCCAATGGTGCAGAGATCACAAAGGCTGGTCCCCACAGCAGTAGCAACAGGTAATATGGTCCGATGAATCGTCATTCACCCTATTTCAGACGACCGGACGCGTTTATGTCTGGAGAACGCCCAAAGAAGCGTTTCCTCCGAAATGCCTCTTGCCGACTGTGAAGCATGGGGGTGGCTCCATTATGGTATGGGGTGCGATATCTTGGCACGGTCTTGGGCCATTTGTTATTCTGCATGGGAGGATTAAATCCAATCACTATCTAAGCATTCTAGGGTATCATGTCCATCCTTTTGTCCAGACTGTAGTCCCTGGAGAGTGACCACTTTTTCAAGACGACAACGCCCCTATCCACACTGCTAGGTGTGTTCAAGAATGGTTCGAAGAGCATGACGATGCAGTTGAACATCTCGCCTGGCCCCCCTTAGTCTCCGGACTTGAATATTATTGAATATTTATGGCAATATTTCGAGTCCAAACTTCGTTCCTGATTTCCACCTCCATCCGGACTTTCAGAATTAGAGACCGCTCTTCACGAGGAATGGCTTAATATTCCTTTAAATATTGTCCATGACCTTTATGCATCTATCCCACGTCGCATTAAATCTTTACTTCACTCAAAGGGTGGTCCAACCCCCTATTAATAAAGATTTTCCATTATTTCACAGGTGTTCGTATTATTTTGTCCACCATCTGTATATATATATATATATATATATATATATATATATAATATATATATATATATATATATATATATAAATATAAATATATATATATAAATAAATATATATATATAAATATATATATATAAATAAATATATATATATAAATATATATATACAGTGGAATCTCGATCGATCGTTTTCGGATCCATCGTTTTTCCGCATGTGCCGTTCATTTTATCCAGCCCCAACGATCATACTGCTTTGTTATGTTACCGCATCTATCATTTTTCCCGCATTCATCGTTCATTCAATCGGTCCCCTGAAAACGATAGATCGAGATTCCACTGTTTATATATATATATATATATATATATATATATATATATATATATATATATATATATATATATATATATATATATATAAATAAATATATATATATATATATACATAAAGACAACTGTTATACACAATTATTGATGTAAACAGAAGTGTATAAGTAAAGCTATGGGGAATGTCTGACACCCTAGCCTCAGGTTGTACCCAAAAGTGGTAATTAAAGTGATTAAGTGTGTAAACAAATGGAAATAAAAATATGTGTACGTACAGTTAAAATTTAGCAAGGTGGCTGTGTATCTAAGTGGATGGCTGGTGGATTTTAATCAAGTAAGATAAAAATTAGTTTTGAAATTACCCCTTGTCTGGTCTTAAAATCCTGTAATCCCTAAACTGCTTTCTTTCTTTCCTAAGTCAGGGTAACTCTATACCCTTTCTTTTTGCCATTTCCTTTGCTTGTGCACATTGCAACAGTTTCCCAGGATGTTGGGGGAAAGCACTGATTGAAAACGCAGGCCAAAGGAATGTTGATGCCTTTCCCGTACTCCACGGCTAGCCAGCGATGTTACCCATGGCGTGATGATATGCGAGATCTCTCCCCCAGAAGCCAGACAGCAACTGGAGCAGAGATGCCTTGAACAATAATTACTGTTTGACCAGGCATGGCCAACTGTCTAAACTTTTCCTCATCCCTTTCTTTCACTTTTCCTTCTCCTTTTTTTTCAGTCGACTGAAGGTATCGTTAACCTTTTATTCCTAATGAGTAATTATTAATATCTGAATGGAGCTCAACTAGTTAAAAGTAATATAAAGTAAAATTAGAATATAGATAGGTTATGAGTCAACATTTTAGGGGTATTCACCAGCCACCAGTAATTTGTTAATTTGTAAAATTGATTTAACATGTGAAATGTTTAGTAGATTGTTGTGTTTAATAAATGGAAATTAAGTTGTGTTATAAATTCCCATTAATAGAGAAGGTGTAAAGCTGTAAAAGAAGAAATGTTAGAATTATGGAAATTAAATAAATGAATTATTTTGCCTCTAAATCTGAATTTAGTTGTTATTGAGTAATGTTTTCTTGGGAGAGCCAACATGGGGATTGTATCTGCAAAACAATGCTAGTTTTAAGTATTTGAAGAAACTATACGATCGCGTTGCTTTGTAATACCTCTTAAGCATGTTAGAAAACTTAAAGTTGTTTGTAATTTTTAAAAGTCATGCTAGCTTAAATGAGGAACTGAACTTTAAAAATTGTGCCGTACCAAGTAAAATACAATAAACTGGTACCTTGTTTAAACTTAATAACTTAGTGCACTCACTGTAAAGAACAAACACAATACAACAATGAAGAATATTGGTTTACATCAAATCACAAGCAGCTCTATTAAATTTTAAAAATATATTTATATGTTTGTGATCTTCCATGACACAGAAGAAAGCTTTGTATGAAGAAAGTATCTTCGACAGAGAAAATATTATTGATAACTTTTTTTTTCTGTGTCAATTCCTAAAAAAAGGTCAAATTGTGAGATCCAAAAATGACAATGAAGAACAAGTATTTGAATAAGAACTATATAACAAATTTTCTACACACAGCGCATGGAAAAGGACCACATGCTCACAAATAATCTCTGCATTCCTTGACAAAGCAATTTTATTGTTATCATTAATGCTAATGATTACCTTAAGATTCAAATAATTAACAGAAAACATTCTGAAAAAAGATAAATAATATGAAAATGTATTGTCAGGTATGATTATGTACACGATTTAATAGTACAGTAGAATTTAATTGTATAATAGGATGCAAATGATTTAATAGTATAAAAGATAGCAGAAACAGTCTCAGATGAAAAAAATGGGAAAGATATGGGAAAAAAAGTGTTTTCACTTCTTTTTAAAATAATGTAAAGCAGCTATGTTTACAGGGGGGAAACCATTTTAATTTAGATAGAGAATACTACTACTTGCATGAAAGCTGAAAAACACATAACAGGAACTTTATCTTCTTAATAACCATAATAAAAAACAAGTGGTTACTAGTTTTAAACTAATTAATATAGTTAGTTCTTCAACTTGTTGAGGAGCATTAGGTGCGATTACCTCTAGCAAACAATATGCAAATGCCTAGAAATGTTTACAAATCATAAACATATTTGAGAATTGTTCAAAGAGGCAATCCCATCTAATGCTTCTCAACATGATGAATTAATTATCAATTTACCCATTTTCTGTTTTTTAATGTTATTTTCAATAAAAATAGAAATTAATTTAAGACCCTTTTTTAATTTTTTTTTTTACATATCGATCTGAGAACTTTGCAAAGAGTGAAATTAAATCCAGCAGGGGGAAAAAAACTTTTAGGGTAATTTATTTGATCGCAAAATAGGATGACCCCTCTCAACATCTATTTTTTTATTTAGTGTGAAAATAAAAAGACAGCTTTCATTATGAGAGAAATTACTGAGGAAAAATGTATTTTGTCTCATGCATCCAAAGCTTAAGAAAAAGCAATTAGAGCACCTATCACTGACCATTTTACCATTTGACCATTGTCCTCAATGACCATTTTTCGTACAATAAGAGTAGGAAATGAGTGAGAATTTCATGATTTAAAGTATGATTTACAGCATTTTGTATGCTAAAAGGTGAAAGAATGCAATATGTACTCTGTGTACAGACAGAATTTAGAAATGGAAAAAATAACTGACTGTTAAAATTCTAGTAAAAGATTCGGACAGGAAAGAAAATATAAAAGCCTGTTCTGCTGTCAAATTTTGATGCCAAAAAATAAAATATAATAATAAATCTTTAAACAGAGTAGTATAGATGCAAACAAGTCTGAATTTAAGATATTTTCAGTTTAAAATCAAAATATAAACAGTATTTGCAGTAAACTTCCACAGATGAAATAAAATTAAAATAAAGTTTCTTAAAAATAAACTCAAATACTCGATTGATAAATTAGAAGCTTTGTTTTCATTGAATTGTTCATAGATATAAAAATACCATGTAAGACAGCTGTCAGTGCGTGCCTTGGATAGAGAAGCGAAGCAATTGATTTCCACTTTGAAGGCTTCACAGATAATGAAAGTTGCAAAACCGAAGAGCAACTGATTATGGTATCATTTTCTGAAAAAGTACATCCTCCAGCCAACCACAATGAATGTTCATTAGAAACACAAGAAGAAAATGCACAGGCATAAGGAAGTGATGGCTCTTCATTCCACCTACAAATAATTTCATGCATTAATGAATGAAAAAAAGATGTTGATTGTATTTAAACAAACTGTATTATAGTTAAACACTTAAATCAATATAATAATATAGATTTTTCAAGCTTCACTTTTAATGAGGGCAATTTACCTCTAGCACTTGAATATTTTAAAATTTATTCTTCATAATAATATTCAAATAAAAGCAGAAAAAAAAAAGAAATGCAACTTAGGATGTTTGAAAGTTCAGATTTATTTAAACTTTGGTAAAGTTATTCAAGTTGATCTACCTGGTCACTATAATATTAGGATAACTGAAAAGATGTGTGTGTGTGTTGTTTATGACAAAATCCTCTCATGATCTTTCATCACTGGTTATTTTACTCTTCTATCAATTTCCTCAAAAACTGAGTGGCTGCTGTAAAGAAAGCAATTTTGAAAAGAATGAATTCAGTTTTAATAAACTTTGGTCTACCAATTTTATTTACCCTACATATAATTCCTTTCAAAACTGGAACAAAATATTTTAAGAAATTGTATTCACAAGTAAATACTTGTATATTATTAATAAATAAACAAATTAGAATTTGTGTGAAACAAGTAACTTTTTTAATCACAAGTTATACTTACAAATGAATTAAAAATAGGAGAGACAATGTTTTAAAACTTAATGTGTCAAATAAGCATTACTCAGCATTCTAAAAGACACAGATAAAGAGACATGAATCATTGCATACAACTGCAACAACAACAAAAAATCAACTTGTAAGAATTATATACAAAGTAAAGGAAAATTAAAGAAAAAAATTATAATTTATTTTATTTAAAAATATTATATCATTTTATACATAAGCAAACAGCAAATTATACTTTAAACTATAAAGAAGTTACCTCTTCATAGATGGACTGAAGGAGTACACATTAGGCAACAAACATTTTGAAGGGTTTCCACAGCTATCACTTGTAATGCCACCTAAAATCCAGATACTGTCCAATGTACAAGAAGCACATAATCCCATGGTTGGTCGAGGGATGAAAGTTAATTCTGCCCAAGCATCTTGATCAGGATTATAAATTTCAACAGATGATAATATGCTATAAACAAAGAAACATTTATAAGGATATGTATTTATAATAAATGATAGTGTTATTTCTATAAAAGATAAGCAGATAATAAAGAAGAGCAAGAAAACATAGATATTATAGCAAGTAAGGAAATTTATTTAAATAAAATTAAATTATCATTTGTAAACTCAAGAAAAATTCCATTTATGTCTTGAACGAACAATAATCATGAATTACAAACAGTTTGAGGTACTGAATTTAAATATATACATAATATAGGCTTAATATACATAACATCGGTAGATTTTTATCAGTAGATTTTCCTGGACAGAAAACTTTATCAAGGGAAATATAGAAACTTTTGAATAAAATATTTAGGTATTATATGAAAAAAAAAAAAATTATCCTTAAAATCAGTGATGTGCCATAGTTTCATAATAATCACTGTTTCATACAAGAAAGTACTATCAATAAAGTGCAACTTAATAATACCTTTAATCTTAGATTTCATTGTGTCAACATTTTGATTTTGCATATGTATAAATTTTAAAGTACACTAGGATCTTACCTAACAAAATACAGCAATGCAAAAATTATAAATATATGTATACAGTGGAATCTCGATCGATCATTTTTGGATCCATCGTTTTTCCGTATGTGTCATTCATTTTATCCAGTCCCAACGATCATATTGCTTTGTTATGTTTCCGCATCTATCGCTTTCCCGCATTTGTCGTTCATTTCAATCGGTCCCTTGAAAAATGATAGATCAAGATTCCACTGTATATATATATACAACTAAAACTAATCTTCTGTATCTGATTTTATGAAATGTGTTTCCTCAAACATAATAAAAATATAATTCAATATGATCTAATCAAAGAAACTTAAAAAGAAAAAGAAAAAATAATAATAATATTCATCTTAAAAAAATTCAAATATGATGCACAGTTTTAATTTAAAGAAAAATTAACAAAAACCCACATAAAATATTAAGCATTTTGAAAAGTATTAACTTTTACTCAGTAAAATTAAACACTCCATAAATTGACAAAAGTTAAAACACACACATTCTTACTTTCCTTGAGAACATCTGCCTCCAAATACATACAAGAGGGATTTATGCAAAGCAATAGCATGAGCTGCTCTAGCAGTGACCATATTTGCACATCTTTTCCACTGTCTATCATTTAAATTTAGCCTATCAGTTGAGGATACTGCTAACATCTCACCATGTTCTCGTTTTAGTAAAGAATAACCTCCTGAAAAGAAATGCAAGGAAAGTTATCACACAAATTACTGTGAACATTTTTTTTTATTACAGATGTACATTCTATTATAATATCAAACTGAAATATATATCTATTGTAAGATAGAATGCAGTTAAATGAGAATGTTATTACAGTATAACAATAAAATTTACCTTAAATGATGCATAAGAACAAAAGTAAGCAATGCATATTTGTCTTGGAAAATTACAGGAATGAAGAAGAACAATTGTAATTCTTTCACAAAATAATAAATAATAATTAATATATTTTACATATAAAACTACATCATACAATTTTTTACTCCTTCGTCTTTACTCCTAGCTTATCAGGTCAAAAGCAAAGGTTCTCAGACATTTTAGAGCATTTTTCAATTGGGGATATTTTGTTTTCACATATTTGTAAATTGAAACATTAAATGTATACATATGCAAATTAATGTGTTTGTATGTATACATGTGCATGCATATATATATATATATATATATATATATATATATATATATATATATACACTACTGGTCAAAAGTATTGCAAGTTTGAGAAATCTAACTTTTTTTCTAGAATAAGTCCAAAAAAAATAATATTTTTTCAATGCAACTGATATTTTTTAATGTCAGTATATTAAATTAGTTTAAAGACAAGATATGATTAAGTTACTGAACAAAAATAATTATTTAATTTTACAAAAAACAGCATTCAAATAATGTACAGGTTATCAGAAATCGGCACCCATTTTGGTTCCCCGGAATAAAATGAAATAAATAAACTATTTCAAGTTCTTCTGAGAAGAAAAGATAATAAATGAGTGCAATTGAACCAAAAAGCATTTAATATGTTGTCAGGCTACCTCTGGTTTTGATCACAACAGCCACTGTTTTAGGCATGGAATCCACAAGGTTTTACACTTCTTTTGGTATTTCATGGTGCCAAATTTTAATTATTGTTTCCTGAATCTCTCATTTTCATCTGGGATGATTTTGAGATATTTTCCTTCCAATTATACTCCTTGAATTCTCAACAGAATTTAAATCTGGCGAATTTCCTGCCCATGGGATAACATTACAGGGGCTGTTCGCACATTTTTTAGACGATTTTGGTACGCGGTAATAAAAAATCATTTGCTGCAAAAGAAATAATTGCAATTGTACTATGTTTTTAAAAGTCAAAATTATCGTCTGCAGCTTGAAAGTTTTGTTTTTATTCAAAATGGTGTTTTTAACAAAGCAGTGGTTCGAAGGCTACATTTATGCTCTTTCCGAAGAGAAATATGTATACTCCGTTATCCAAAAACGATGTGAGAGTCATGGTTTTGTGATATATAAAGCATCGATAGGTAATATCGTCAACAAGAAAGGAAAAAAACGTCAAATTAGAGCCTCAAGTGGGATAAAAATTCCAAACAAGTATCCAAGGAAAAAATGGACATCTTCGACTATTGCAAAGGTACGTTGTTTAATGTTAAAAGAAAATCCCCCTAGTCAAAGGACAGTTGCAAAATCATTAAAATGCTCGGTGTCCACTGTAAACAAAATGATAAACGTTGATTTAAATCTTAAGAAAGCGAAAAAATGCAATGTACAACGTCTTCTTCCAAATCATATCGCTGAACGCAGGACACGCTGCAGAATTCTATATGAGAAACACTTATCCAAAGAAAAATGGAAAACAATTGTCACAGTAGATGAATCATGGGTGTATTTAAATGATTGCAACAAAAAAGGAGCCATTTATTATCATAAAAAGGGAGAAAAAAATTTAAGTACATGGTTCAAAGAATCGAAAGAAAGTTTTTCTAAGGGATTCATGATTGTTGCTGGTTTTTCTTATAATAGCAAGTTAAAAATAAAGAGAGTAGAAAAAAATGTCAAGATTAACTCCAAATACTATCAGGAACATATTTTATCGCCAATTTTTCTGAATGAAATACCATTGCTTTACCCACAGTGCCATCAATCTGTGAGACTCCATCAGGACAAAGCTAGCAGTCACACATCAAAATCCACTGTAAATTTCCTAAAAGAAATCGAACAAAAAACTGGTATCAAGGCCATACCCTTCACTGATATCCCTACTAAATCTCCCGATGTATCACCTATGGATTTTTGTGCTTTCGGACTTTTAAAATCTGCACTATCCAAACGTCGTCCCAAAACCCTTACAGGACTCTGGAAAGCTGTTCAGGAGGAATGGGATAGAATACCTCTTCTGACATTTCAAAAGGCATTATTATCCTGGAAATTGCGGTGTCGAAAGATAGTTCAGAATAAGGGATGTCAAATAGAACATTTAAAACACAAGAATTTTATGTAATTTAGTTCTGTGAATACAATATACATCGTCTAAAAAATGTGTGAACAGCCTCTGTAATACCATGCTTTGCAAATTCAGTCTTAATCGAAAATAAGGAATGTTTCGATTTAGAGTTCAAAATTGAACTCTAATGAAATTTAATTTAATTTCAAAGTTTTTCTTGCCTTGTTTGATGTATTGTGGGATGCTAGGTCTTGCTGAAATATCTATTTCTGCCTTGGGACCATGTCATGAGCACTAGGAAGCAATCGATCTTTCACCACACTAATATACTGGTCACTCTCCATAGTTCCCTGTACAAAATGGAGTCGTCCATTTGACTTATATGACATGTAGCCCCACACCATTTGGCTTTCTGGGGGTTTTGCTGTACGACCAAGCAGTCTCGACTCATGTAAAACCTTGTGGACTCCATGCCTAAAAAAGAAACTGCTGTGATTAAATAAATTGTTTATTTATTTTTATTTTTTTCTAGAGAACCAAAATGGGCGCCGATTTCTGATAACCTATATATTTTTTGTATGCTATTTTTTAAAAAAAATTAAATAATTATTTTTGTTCAATAACTTAATCATACCTTGTCTTTAAACTAATTTAACATATTGACATTAAAAAATATCAGTTGCATTGAAAAATTCTTTTTTGGGGCTTATTCTTGAAAAAATATTAGATTTCTCAAACTTGCAATACTTTTGGCCAGTAGTGTATATATATAAATACTAGCTTTATATACCCGGCGTTGCACGGGTGAACCCTTAATAAAGCTTACTTGTATGATATGTATATTTGTATTTTATGGCAATCTATACCCCTCTCCACTGGTCATCATCCCATCAGCATATTATAATAACCCCCCCCCCCCCATGCTAATGTCAGCATTAAAACGTTTCTTTCAATTTTGATAACCCACTGGATCCCGGCCCTTCAGGGAGTTTGAGGGCTTCCCCGTAAACCCTTGTGAAAATCGCCGGTTTCATAAACAAAGAATTACCTGACGTTGCCCGGGATAATAAAAATGAATGGAGTTAACCTGAGCTCTAGATGTATACGTACTAACAACCGAAATATATACAATTCATTCACACACACACACACACCTTTCCACACTTCATTTAATTAAGGTTGATCTCTCTCTTTTCTCCTACCACCAATTTGGTGTTCAAAATGGTGATATATAGGAAATATAAATTATTGGATTGTTTCTAGCAATTTTTTCAAAATCTAAAGCGAATGTCGAAAAATCGTGACATTGATCGTGTTTGTTACATTTAATCGTGTTTCTTACATTTTAAATCAAGAATCTTATGGATATCTGTTTCCTTCTTCGAGATATGACGGAATATGTAAAAAACACGTAAAAACACGTTTAGCCCCCCTAACCCCCTTGGGGGGCCGAATTTTGAAAAATCCTTAAATTAGTTTTTAGGTATTCATATTCCTTACATTTTAAAGCAAGAATCTTATGGATATCTGTTTCTTTCTTTGAAATATGAGGTAATATGTAAAAAATACGTTTTGCCCCCTCCCCCCCCCTCCCAATGGGGCCGAATTTTGAAAATCCTGAAATTGGTTTTAATGTATTCGTGTTCCTTACATTTTAAAGCAAGAATCTTATGGATATCTGTTTCTTTGTTTGAGATATGAAGGAATACGTGAAAAACACGTTAAGCCCCCCTCCCCGTTCCTGGGGCCAAATTTTAAAAAATCCTGAAATTGGATTTAAGGTATTCGTGTTCCTTACATTTTAAAGTAAGAATCTTATGGACATCAATTTCCTTCTTTGAGATACGAAAAATTATGTAAAAAACACGTTTTGCCCCCCCTCCCCCCCTTGGGGGGCGATTTTTGAAAAATCGCTTCTTAAATGACGCCTTCAGCACAAAAGTAATAAGCTCTTAAAATTTGATATCTGTATCTCCAATAGTTTTTGCTCGGTGTTGATTCCTTTATATATATAGATAAAACACGTAAGAACATGTTTAGCCCCCCCCTCTCCCCCTTCGGAGACGAATTTTGAAAAATCCTGAAATTGGTTTTTAGGTATTCATGTTTCTTACATTTTAAAGCAAGAATCTTATGGATATCGATTTTCTTCTTTGAGATACAAAGGAATATGTAAAAAACACGTTTTGCCCCCCTCCCCCCCTTGGGGGGCGAATTTTGAAAAATCGCTTCTTAAATGACGCCTTCAGCACAAAAGTAATAAGCTCTTAAAATTTGATATCTGTATCTCCAATAGTTTTTGCTGGGTGTTGATTCCTTTATATATATAGATAAAACACGTAAGAACACGTTTAGCCCCCCTCTCCCTCTTGGGAGACGAATTTTGAAAAATCCTGCAATTGGTTTTTAGGTATTCATGTTTCTTACATTTTAAAGCAAGAATCTTATGGATATCGATTTTCTTCTTTGAGATATAAAGGAATATGTAAAAAACACGTTTTGCCCCCCTCCCCCCCTTGGGGGACGAATTTTGAAAAATCGCTTCTTAAATGACGCCTTCAGCACAAAAGTAATAAGCTCCTAAAATTTGATATCTGTATCTCCAATAGTTTTTGCTGGGCGTTGATACGTGTATATATATATATATAAGTCAGGACTTCTTCCTTTATAGATATAGATATAAGGCTATCTTCCTTTTGTGGTGAATTAGTAGAAGCTTTGATAATTTAACAGTTTTATTATGTTATCATTTACAGCAGTGATGCATTTAAAAATGAAATTTTCAGAAATGGCAAGAAAGGGGGTATAGAGTTACCCACACATAGAGATAAGAAAGAAAGAAGGCATTTTAGGGAACACAAGATTTTAAGGACAGACAAGGGGTAAATTCACTAACTAAATTCTCTTATTTAATTAAAATCCACCAGCCAAATACACACTCAGCCACCTTACAGAATTTTAATTGTCCAACACCTCAATATTTTATATATCTACATATATATATTTTTTTATTTTTCATAGACATTTAATTATTTAGATGATTATAATGGGGCATAACCTGAGGCTTACATAAACTCATTCTTTACCTCACCCCCTTGAGCACAACAATTCAGCATGGAGGGATTTTTTTCTAGGAAATGAGATTTGCCATGTTTCCATACTTTCCATCTTTTTTACATGTTACCATTACTTACAAATTTAGACTCCAAAGTCAGAATTATCTGCAGAATATTTAGAGTTCTTAGCATCTTTCTAAAATTTCAATTCCTTAAGAGCAACAGTGCTCTCAACCAACTAGTTTTTATATGACCTATAAAAGTTGTGGGAAGTTCCTATGATATATGAGGGAGCAGTTATATTTCTAAGGGCTTATAGCTTAGGTAAGTGAGTAAACAATCCCATTCCCAAGAAAGCCTGTACTAAAACAGGAGGAACAAAATGGAGGGATGGAAGAAAAAAAGATTGGTCTCCAAGGATCCATTGTATATACACTCATGTCAATAAATTAAGGATAATTCAGAATCACATGGAAATCGAACTCTAAAGTAAAAATTTCACCTGTAGAATTACCACACACATCTTCAAGAATAATATGCAAATTACAGGAAGCCACCAGATGACGCTGATAGTACGTCACGATGACGAGTGTAAGAGAGGGGTATATAAAGAATGGTAGCAAAGAAGTAAAATTGTTCACAAGCATTCTGTAAGCCACTCAGTGCCATAACCGAATAGTTATGACACAGAGGATGCATGTGGATGATTTTTTACATGGTAGAATTATCAGCCGCCTGGAATGTGGGCATACTCAGATGGAAGTATCCAAGGAACTTGGAATTGCCCAAAGTATCATCTGTAGGCTTTCACAACAATTCAAAGGGGATGAAAATGTCAGTAGATGTTACAGTACAGGTCGCCCCCCGAGTTACAATGCCAAATGCAGACTGGTATTTGGCAGTAACTGCCAAAAGAAGCAGACGGAGCACAGCATCCAACCTGTCTCGCCAACTATCTGCAGCCATGGGTACCACAGTTTCAAGGCAAACTGTGTACAGACGTTTGAGAAATATTGGTCTATATGCTCGCAGGCGTGTAAGATTTGTTCTGCTCACGGCAACTCACTGTCGGCAGCAATTAGCCTGGAGTAGAGAACATGCAATGTGGACATTGTCACAGTGGGCTTGTGTGATGTTTTCCGACGAGTCCAGGTTTAGCTTGCAGTCTGATTCACGTTGGACTTTCATATGGAGAACGCCAGGTACCCGTTATCACCAGACAACATCATTGAATGACATTGTTATAGTGGTGCAGGATTGCTCATTTGGGGTGGAATTATACTGGGCTCCAGAACAGATTTGCATGTTCAAATCGGAACCATGAACGGCCACATATATCAGGACATCATTCTGGAACAACATGTATGTTTGTTTAGGGGTGCCATGGGAGCAGAATTTGTGTTTATGGATGACAACGCCTGTCCTCACAGAGCAAACATCGTAAACGAATGCCTTCAATCTGAGGATATCACCTGTATGGAATGGCCAGCATTCTCACCTGACTTAAATCTGATAGAGTATGTGTGGGACATGCTTGGCTGACGAGTTGCAGCCCGTCAACCACCTTCTACATGTGTACCGGAACTTAGGAGAGCATTGCTTGCTCAGTGGAGTAATCTTCCCCAAGATCAGCTCAATAATTTGATACTCAGCATGCATATAGGCATTGTACATTGTACAGACTGTATTTCATCACATGGGAGACATACAATGTATTAACCATCATACCAACCATGTAATATTATGTTTTTGTAAAGGAGATATTTTTTACAATTGCTCAAGGGAGCAAAAATCATAGTTTTTATGAATGGTATCATACGTACACCATCTTTTTTGTTCTTTATTTTTTGTTTAATAAATGAGCTTTATGAATAAGTTACGTTTGTTTTGTTTCTGAACCTTTATTTGCGGAGCTGGCATTATCCTTAATTTATGGACATGAGTGTAAAAATATAGTTAAACAATTCACAACAGTATGAGAGTGTGATGCCTGAACAACATTTAAGTATATCATGTTAATCTTTAAGATATAATGATAATGATCATGTTAATCTTTAAGATATAATGATAATGATCATGTTAATCTTCAAGATATAATGATAAGATATAATGATGTTTTAAGATATAAGGATAATACTTCAATAAGTATCGGGCATCCCCTCCATATATATATATATATATATATATACAGTCGGACCTCTATTTAGCGAAGTCGCTAAATCCCGAAAAAAAATTCGTTAAGTGGAAAATTCGTTAAATACAGATTCACCTTTTAAATTACTTTAAACTACACAAAACAGATTTTAAGTTCATTAACACTAAATATTATTAAAAGAAGTAATTAGTCACACCTTTATTTTGTAAATTAATATCTATTCATTTTATATACTTTACCCATCAAAAAGAAATCTGCAAGGAAAGCAAGAATAAAACAAAACATTGTCTGGGAATACACTGTATTTTCAGTTTAAAAAAAATTAATGAATTTTAATGACATTGTCGCATTTATTATAACAAGAATTTTAAGCATACATTGTCACATGCGTCCTTAAATTTAATTACTGATAAAAGTCTGTTCATTTTGTCTGAATTTTTTGTTTGAAAAAGTGTTTTCTCTCATAATACGTCTCGCATCTTTGCAATGCTCCAAAAACCCCTTCAGGCGTATTTTCTTCAAACTGTAATCCGCATCGGATTGTTTCAAATGATTTTAGCATTTCATCATAGGAAGGTTTGTTGATTTCTGCATCATGATCATTTCCATCTTCATCGCAATTCATTGCTGTATTGTTTTTATTTTTCACACTGTCCAAAATATCCAATTCAGTTATTGTTTTGGAGGTTTCATCTTCAGAATCAAGTGAAAGAAAATCCTCAATCAGCACATCATCAATTTCTTCTTTCTCCCTTAGCTGTATCCACATTTTTTTAAGTTTCTCTAAGAGAATATCGATTTGCCGTACTTGCCAAATTCTCATTGCTGACAAAAAATCCAGCTTTGGCAAAACTGTTGCTAATAGTACGATCTGTGACATCATAGTTCCATGCTTTGAAAATTTCTGATATGCTTTCCCATAAGTTCATCTTTGGCATGGACTGATTGTTCCCAAGTGCAGTGATAACTTTTCGCACTATTCCCTTGCGATAGTGTATTTTGAAATTTTTTATCACTCCATGATCTATTGGCTGCAGTTTTGATGTAGTGTTTAGTGGTAAGTAAAAAGCTGTAACATTTTTTAGTTTTTGGTTGGTTTCTTTCGGATAGGTGGGACAACTGTCAAAAACGAAAGCAATTTTGCGACACTCTGCAATCATACGTTTATCTAACTTTTGAACCCATTTTTCACAAATTTCCGATGTCATCCAAGATTTTTTGTTAATGTCATAATCAACCTCCAAAGATCTTGCGCCTTTTAAACATCTTGGATTTTTGCTTCTTCCGATAACTAATGGTTTCAATTTCTGATGTCCAGTCATATTTGCACCTAACAGGACAGTTACAGTTAATCTTGCTTTGATTTGTTTTCCTCCAAAGCATTTTTCATTTTTAAATGTTAATGTCTTTTGATACAAACATTAAAAATAATAAAGCAGTCGCATCCGCATTAAAGATGTTTTCTGGCTTATAGTCTTCTAAAATTTTACCCAGTGTCTCCATTATCCAATTTTTACTATCATTATCATCAACGTCTTTACTTTCATCAGATATTACATTTGCTATAATTCTGTATCTTCTCTTAAATTTTTCAAGCCATCCATTGCTTCCTCGAAATTCGTCGTGTCCCAATGCCTTTGCAAATTGAAGAGCTTTCTCAATTATGAAAGGCTCAGAGATCGAAACATTTTTATCTCGCATTGTGTGTATCCTCTTCAAAACTGCCTCATCCACATCTTCATAGACACATGCTTTTTAACGTTTTGAACAAGAATTCAATGAATCAATCAATGAATCATTTTGTATCTTATCATGATTTTTTATTACGGTTGATAAGCTGTTTGGAGGAATACCAAATTTTAAAGCAATATCCTTTTTCTTCATGCCTTTACCCACCTCATGAAAAATTAAATTTTTTTCTTTGATGCTCAAGCATTATCGCTTTGACATTTTCCAGCTACAAGAACCAAAATTACCAGCACGACTCAACAATCTACAAAACGGGAGACTATTTCAAGGACACTGAACAGCTTCACTGAGAGTGAATGGGGGATATTAAAAGTTTTTCTAGTGAAGTGAACAGTATGGGGGGGGGGGATTAAAGGTTGCTCTTCCTGGATGAAATGCAAAGGATGACAGCGATTTTACGACTTTCAGTGTGTTAGGCAACTGTTAAAAACAGTTCAAGGTCATTGATCACCATAAAATGTGTTAAAAGAAAGAATAAGTTTGAAATGTTCAGAAATATATTGATAAATATTTAGAAAAAAAATTTTGGATCACAAGAAAAAGTTCATTAAATAGAGAATACACTTCGCTAATTGGAGGTTATTTTACAAAGAAATTCGCAAAATGTTCTTGGTTCCAAGGAAAAGTTCGCAAAATAGAGAAATTTGCAAAATAGAGGTCAGACTGTATATATATACAGTGATTTCCACTTATAAGAATCACGTTTGTTATTACTGTTTTTTGATTCTTATAAGCAGTTGATTCTCATAGCCGAAATTTAGGTTTTTGGACCGGCATACACACCTATATATACATATATTAGATAATTTACCATAAAATAATCTTTAATTTACGCTAATTATCTTTTATTAAAATTATTTTTTATAATTTTAAAAATACAACTTCATTTCTAGACCAATAAGTAGATACACATGATTATAGTAAGAGAAGAAAAAATCCAATATTTGTTACAACATACCAGCTTAACAGTTTTAACATTTCAACTACAGGAAGGGAGCAAGAAAAAGTTTTCTATGGTAGTTTGACGTAATGAAGTTTTCAGGAGGCTGCTTCAATACTCTTTCAATACTAATAGTCGCAGACGAAGATTCACCTTCTAGCTTACGTTTCACGGTTTGATAACGTGCTGAATCTACTAATGTCACGTTTGCCTAAGTGATAGTGGACACTTCGCCGAAGATTTATGTGTTTCAGGGTCCAGGAAGCCGCTACCAGAATGTGGGAGGTGGGAAAAAAAGAGGGCCCCTATTTTTGTTTGTCACTGCAGAAAAGTGAAATCGGACCCAGACGGGTAATGATGCCCCTGGGTCAAGCTAATAGGACAGTGTTGTGCTAAATTGTTTGAGGGGAAACTATTATGTTATGTCTAACAAAGATAGGAATGAATTTTAAGACTATATTCCATCCCATCTTATCAATTTTTCTTTAAAAAAAAAAAAGAAAGAACTTCGTGCCTTTTTAGGGTTTAAGTGGCTTTTTTAGAAAAATGAAAGGAAAGCGAAGAGTGTAAACTGATTCTTATAACCGGTGGATTGATTCTTTAAAGCGAAAATTTTAACATGGAAATAATGCATTTGTTTTTGTTTTCGCGATATTGATTCTTATAAACGGTTGATTCTTATAACCACTGATCACTATAAGCGGTGGTTACTGTGTATATATATATATATATATATATATATATATATACAGGGTATAAATAGTTAAAAACATCTATTTAATCACATATTACTCAGTCGTTTGTGAGTGGACATTGCCTATTATATATATATATACCAATTATTGAATGGTTATTTGTTTTGTATTGTATCAGTGATTGTACATATCAAATTTCATTAAAATCAGTACAATAGTTCTATAGATAATCGACCAAGTCTGCAAATTCTCTTAATTTCTTACACCAGTGTATAATCATGTGTATCTACTTATAGGTCTAGAAATTAAGTTGCATTTTTAAAATTATAAAAATAATTTTAATAAAAGATAATTAACATAAACTAAAGAATATTTTATAGTAAATTATCTAATATATGTATATACAGGTGTGTGTGTGTGTTTCTGTCCAAAAACCTAAATTCCGGCTATAAGAATCAAAAACAGCAATAACAAACGTGATTCTTATTAGCGGAAATCACTGTATATATAAAATTTGAAATACCCCACACACCCCCGGAAGCTTACAGTTCTGGCACCTCTATTTCTAGAAATCGAGCACTGTATATATATATATAGATATATAAAGGTGGTTATCAAAATAATGGAAACACATATCATTATTAGTGGTGTTTATGAAAGTGCTTTGTATTCCTTAAAAAATAAATCTAGGGACCAGTATGTTTTATAGAATATAGTGTATACATTATTCTATTCTAAGGTAGCAGTAATGAAGCTACAGGCATCAGGCTCTTTGGGGCATGGCATAAGATCTCAACCTTGTAGACCATGCAGAGAGGGCAAATTGTTGAAGTGCATCTAATTGGAGTATCTGTTACAACATCCCCCATGGTTCTGGGTGCTTACCGAGCTATGGTATCGGAAGTCATGACGACATAAAGAGTGCACGAAAAGACATCCTCTGTGAAACAGAATAGTGGACAAAGGGAAAGCTAAATGAAAGAGACTGATGGGTGTTGAAGCGGATTGTGACATCAAAAAAAGAAGACAACTGCAGCCAAAGTGAACAGTAGAGCTCCATCTGAATATGCAGGCTCCAGTATCAGTCATTCAGGTAGGAGAAAACTTCCCAAACAAAACATTTACAGCAGAGTAGTGATTCCCAAGCCACTTGTAACAGATGTGAATAAAAAACGTCATCTCCAATGGTGCCATGAACACAATTCCTGGTTGAGTAATATCTCAAATTATAACATTTGGTTAGACGAATCATTGTTCACTTTGTTCTATGCAACAGGACGTGCATATGTCTGATGAACATTTACACAAGCGTATGATCATGCTTGTCTCATGCCACCTGTGAAACATGGAGGGAAATTTCTCAGGGTTTCAGAGGCCATCTCATGGTTTTCAAAAGAGATCTATTGTAACCCTGAAAGGGAGAATGACTGGGAAGGACTATGTCAAACTTTTAGACAACCAGATCCATCCTATGGTGCAAAAATTGTTTCTTGTAGGAGATGGCGTTCTCCATGATGATAATGCTCTGATCCATATAACTAGACGTGCCAAATCGTGGTTTGAGGAACATAAAGACCAAGTCAAACATTTTATCTGGCCCACATGGTCCTAAAACTCAATATCATCGAACTGCTGTGGTCTGTTTTAGAGAATAAAGTCAGAAATCGATATCCACCAATAGCATCTCTACACAAACATTGAAGATATTTATCCATAAAGAAGGGTAAATATTCCCTTAACCACTATTCATGACTTGCATAATTCAATTGCTTAGTGAATTCAGGTGGTATTAAATGCCATAGATTGTCCTATGCCATATTAATAAAGAATTTCCTGTTATTCCTAAATGTTTCCATCATTTTGATAACCACCTCTGTGTGTGTGTGTGTGTGTGTGTGTGTGTGTGTATGCATGTGTGGCAGCCAATTCAATGCATATATAAGAAAGTTTTTCCTGCAGATGAAATAGATTAATCCAGATCATAATCTCAAGTTAGTTGTAGTAAAGTCTATAAAATATTTAAGTGATTTAAATTTGATAATGAAAAAAGTTTGAAGTCATATCTCTTTACAGAATAATCACACATGAAATATAATTATTAAAAATAAAATCCATTAACATTTTTAACTCACCTATATTTACATAAACTATGCATAAAACACACAATATCAATAAAAATGTTAGTGACTGTTATACTTAATTTTTAATGGATGAAATATCAATATATAGACATACTATTATTCCTATTGCAAGACACTTTATTTAAAGAATGTTAGTAACTTTTCTAAAATATATTCTGTTCAGCTAATTAGATATCTGTCACAGCATAACATAACACTCATCACTCCCAGAAATCAATCGAAGTCCATCATCATATGTAAAATTTATGATAATTATATTAATAAAAACTCATTTGATTTTTATATTATTTACCAAAATTGCAGATTATGAAAAATAGATCTAAAGCTCTCAGTAAAAATTTGTGAGTGAGTAATACAGCAGTGAAAATTTAAATACAAACAAATACATTTTTCATTAGTACCATGAATTTTAAATATATACAAAAAAATATATAATCAAGAAAAATATACCAGTGACATAAACATACTGCTCATCTACATCTAAAGCACAAGCATGATAACACCTTGGTTCAATCATGGTACCATAATACTTCCATAGTCCACTGTTCAACAGATATTGAAATATTGTGCTACCTAAAGTTTCAAGATAATGAAAATTTATTTAATCCTAAAATAATATTAATATTAAACTGGAAAATAAAATTTAAAACAGCAAAAGTTAATTATAAAAAGTGTAACTGTAAAATCATCAATTTAGATAAACTGCAGATACAAACTGATAATTTCAGGTGCTAAAAGAAAACAATATATATATTTTTTTAAATAGCAACTGAAATATGCAGCACCCTTCAATAAATATGCATCATAGAATAGATATGTACCTTATAAAGGAAAATTAAGGAATATATATGAAGCATTGTGGATATGAAGGGTGAACTGAACATTGGTAATTTTTTTTTTTTTCATAACTTGCTTTGTCAGTCATAAGTAAATAGGTAAATAAGCTTTCTTGTTGAGTTTGCCCTTCCTAATCATACAAAAGTAAGGCTGAAAGTAGTGCTCCAATCATCTAAGAGTGATAGAGCTCCCAGTATGAAGGGCGAACTCATCACCCTCTTCCATTTACTTGGATGCCGCTCACTCCTTTTCACCTCTTTTCAGGTGACTTGGATAATGCCATACATTTAGTTTGCCCGTCGAGCAAACCAAGAATAGGATTCTTTGAAGAGGACATATCAGGAGGTAAGAACTGGTTCTCACAGCTTTCGAAAAGTTTTTTCATCAAGCAACTAGTTGGAATTCTGTCAGCAGGGAGTGAACATGCCTAAGCGTAAAGATTTAAGTGTTAGAGAAAAGCAAGAAATGCTGAAAAGATATGATAAAATTCCAAAATGCAGCCAATGAGAAGCTTTATCAAAACTGGGGATTTCTCAACTTGTTGAAGAAAAGAAGTGCCATTTCTGATGAAATTAAAAAGAATGGAAACTTATCCCTCAACAGAAAATGTGGTGGAAAATCTGATGACATCGAGTCTACACTTTTAAACTGGTTTGAGAGTGAGAGAATACTAAAAATATGCATTTCTTGTTCAATTCTATGTGAAAGAACACAGCAATTTGCTAGTCTGTTTAGAAAGGAAAACTTCACACCTACAGATAGGTGGCTAACCTAATGGAAAGAACATTGTTTATAGAAAACTGCACAGCAAGAAACAAGATGCGAATAACTAGGCTGCTGAGAACTGGAAGGAAGAAGTCTGGGTTAAACTCACCAAAGATTATCAACCTGATCAAATTTTCGAGACAGATGAGATTAGGATTATTTTACCAAGCACTTTTGGAACATACTTTGATATTTAAAAATGAATCTGCTGCAGGAAGCAAAAAAGTCAAGCAAAGATTAACTGCACTGTTAACATGTAACATGACAGGAAATGTAAAGAAAACGCCTTTGGTGATTTGTTCCAGCAAAAAACCTTGTTGTTTTAAGGGTGTTAAGAACCTTCCAGTCAATTATGCACACAGTAGAAACATTATGGTCAATTTTACATATTTTCAAACATTAATGAACATTTGATAAATGATTCTTTGAAACAAATGACAACTAGTTAGTATTAAAAAAATTATAATCAAACTATTAAATAAATAAATTAAACTATAATGTATTAAATTTACGTGTTTTTGATTTCTTTTTTCCCTTTTATTTATGGAACTAATTCTAGTACATAGAAAACATAAAACGTATTTTAAATAATTCACCGGTTTTTAAAATTAGCCGCTTAATGAAATCAAATCCCTCAGGACGAATGTGATTTTATAAAGCGGCAGGGACTGTATCTTAAAAGCCATTAACTCAACTATTGAAAGAAATTTCATTGTCTTATCCTTTTAATATGACAATTTAACTCTAGGAATTTTTATGAAAGTTGAGCACTGCACATTGAACCCTGTCAATATTTCCTGTCACAACACTAAAAAAAAAGGACTCGAGTTGATGGTGCATAAAAATTTAGCTTAAAGACGAGAATATATGAGAAAAAAAAATAAATTAGACATGTAACTTGCAAGTTGTTTTCGTAACCAAAAGAAATTGCTTCAAATATTATGAAGCATAAGCATGTATAAAATCTATTAGAACTGTATACTTAAAAGAAAAAAATTTTTAAATCTATATTTTTTCCATTAAATGTTCTCTCATGGAGATTCATAAAACTATTTACATATTTTTTCTTCAAAATTTTACCCTCCCCTCCCATGACCTAAAAATTTATTAAAATGGTTAAGGTTCTTCACAAAGTTAAAAATATAATAATCAAAAATTTGTTAGTAGTATTTCTAAAACCTTTTCAGAAAGGAAAACAGATTATTAGATTTTATTATGTGCTTTAGAAGATATGAAAATGAATTTATTAAACATGCATGCTAACTTAAGATTTCAATTAATGAGGTAAAGCCCATTTTAATTCCTTAATTTATTAAGAAGTAAAATTGGTTTTCAAAACAAATTTTATACTCAACACTTAAACTTTTTTGTCACTACTGTAACTGTGCTTAAACTAATTTGCTTTGAATTTTAACAATTAGTTTAAATACAATAAACTGCTAATAGGAATTAAAAAAAATTTAATTTATAAAATTGTCTAGACTGTAAATTTAGAGTCAGTAAAATGACATAAAGTTTAAAATGCCTAAAAAAAATTCATGCAGGTTGTAATAGGAACAATGCCACTATTTATTTCATCTGAAGTTCTCTCCATTAGAGAGAAATACATTGTATTACTTGCTCAATACTGGTCCAAGACCAATTCAGATTGCCCTGGCACATTTACAGAGTGATCATACTGAAAGTCTGCACTTTGAGAATTCTCTTAAGGTCTTCTCCCTGTCCCCTGTTCTGCTGTTCCTGTGACTCCTTCCCATATTGCAGTTATTGTGTTTATCCTGCGCTTAAATTCAACTGGTGTTCCTTTAACGGAATCACTTAAAGGATTAGCTAACTACTCGCCATGAGGACTTAAGTCTCCTAAAGACCTGAGAGTAACATTAAAATTTACACTACCTCTAAACATAGCTGTATTTCAATTGCCACAATTTAAATTATTTAAATTTGACCTGTTAAATTCCTAATCTTATACTTTAAGAGAACACGACCTGACCGTATAGTGGTTAAATACATAATTAAGTTCATTCTACATTACCTTTTTTACTTTACTTTACCTGCAATAAATATAAAAATGTTGGCCCACCAATAAAAAGAGAATACTCAACACAAAAAATGTCTAAACACAAGGTTAGAGGCAACAATTACATTTATTTTATATTTCAAAAGGTAACATTATTATACATCTGCTCCCTAACACATACAAAATGGGAGGAACACTTAATTACTTATTTTATATTTCCAACAAAATTATAATCATAACTCCCTAACACATAACACGGGAGACATTCTTAAATATCCGTGCTTAACAGAATCATTACTCAAAAGTGGTGGTTGGCAAAACTGTTATACAAAATTTTAATTTATGGAGCTCTGATATTGCGTCAACGTTAACTGAACTTATAAAAAAAAAAATAAAGAAAAATATTCATTATCTACCGTCTGAGGCTTAAAAAAAAAAAAAAAAGAGAAAGAAAAAGAACGAAAGGAATAATATAGGACAGATGATAAAGGATATGTTCCAGAAACATAGGAGCAACGACTAGGTGATCATCTGGTTAGGAGACCTTCCGCATCTCCACCTGGTAGACAGTCCAGCTCTTCCCATCAGGTATTGGAGGCTCAAGCCTGCTGCAAGCGACTGGTAGCACAGGCGGCGAAGGCTCAACTCTCGGACCCTAACTTTTCCTTCCGAAAAGAGGGAAAACGCTTCAAGGTCATGAACTGTGTGCTTCCGCGGACCGGCACCGAGAGAGAAAATAGTTCCAGGGCACTCCTGATCTCATTGCCTTGGAATTGTTTTAAACTGCTGGAAAAGTTACTCTGTAGCTTCTTCCTTCACTTGAATTTTTTCTGATGTTAAAAGATGCCAAACAAGAGTCTTTAGGGTGGAGAAAACTTTTCACGTTGTACCTAGCATCCTCGGTCTTTTAGTATCACTCCGCCTGCCTCTCCACTTCAAGCAGATGTCTGGTTTTGAGATCACAAATTCTGATGGCCTGTGCTTTGATTCTTGGTGGGGCACCTCAACCCCACCCTGGATACAGCTGCAAACCCCGCAAGAAAATGGCAAAAAGGAAAGGATTGGGTTACAGAAGCTATGCCTACGAGTAGAGAAGAATATTCAAGGGAATACATGATTCTTGTTGCTAGGCAACGGTAAAATTTTCAAACTACCGATACCTAATTACTTTTAGATTTTACACACATTTCGCCAACAGAATCCACCAGTACTTCACCACCACCTTACAAAGATTTAACTCTTACATGTAACTATTTTTCTTAACATATATGACTACTGCATTTTTAATATAATTTAAACCACAGTGTCTGGGAGTGTCAGACATTCACAATTGCTTTCCCCTGTACAATAATTGAATAACCACAATTGACTCAATATACATTCTCTTAAAAATGAGATTAATTACTTATAACAACATTACACATTCTTACCATGAGATTAATTGATTATAACACAGTCTGTTTGGAAATCCTTGTCAGCATACTTACTGAGGATCAGGATGCTGCTGCTACTCATCTGCTCATGCTATAAGTGGACCTGGTCTAGCATTTACTAGACCACGAGGCTTAGCAACAACAACGTTGTAACATAAATTAAAATGTAATAAATATTATGTTAGTTAAGAGTAATATAATATTCAACAATAACAAAATACTTACCTAATACAAAATCATCATGATCAAAATCAACAGGGTTTTTCCTCAGCACCGAAGATGGATTTAGACCACCAAATACTAAAATAGAGCTTTCACAAGAACAACCAGTTGACAAAGGGAGAGTATGGAGAAAATGAGGTTCTATGTTCCAGCAATTAAATGTGCCTTTCCTAGAAACAAAATTACGTGTAATTAAAATAAACATCATATAAAATAAAATAATTTATGAATAACAAATATTGTAAAAAGTGAATACAGAAATATTTAAAGAAAATGTGAAACAGATGTAGTACATAAGTTTCTAATTTTCATAACTTAGACAAAAATACATAAATTTCTACTAACTACTAATAAAATTATCTGTGAACTTACAGTGTCCTATCTCTTGGCTTGTATCAGGTGGATCAACCTTCATAAACATTTTACATTTATGGGTTGAAAAACCCATAAATGTATCACATCCTTCAGTTTGCATTTTTCTTTTCCTTCAATCATTCAGTACTTACTATATCATGTTCACCATAAGAACATTACAAATGTTTTAAAAATGATCTCATAGAGTTGTCTCTAAGTGGTTACATCAGTTTCTCTTGCAGAGGTCACTGAGATCTTTACACTTGTCCATACTCCAGGGCTCCAGACCAGAGATTTGGGTGAGGCAACATCGGCTCTTAGGGTTATATATAAATATATCTATATATATAAAAGACAATGTTCGTATGTGTGTCCTCTATAGACTAAAAAACTACTGAACCGATTTACACATGGTTTTTTGCAAAATGGTCCGTGTTGTCCCGAGAAGGTTTAAAGATATTGAAATCCTAGATCTGACCAGTAGAAAGAAAGTTAAAAATATTTTTCGTTCAATGTCTGTTCAGATATTATCTATGAACCTTCTACTTTCAAACAAATCATACGGATGGCAGCACCTAACACCCATAATAGCCACCACTCTCATGTAAATGTTCAACATTCCTGTGAGGGGGGTGTGGGGTAAGGTCATGACCCCCCGAGTCTTGAAAGAGAGAGAGTGTTTTCTGACACCCCACGTAAGAAGACATGCTGTCTGTAAGCTCTGTATGTTACCAGGAGAAATAGCTACTTACAAATCAATATATACTGTTATAGTTCAAGATGAAGCAGTAAATCAGTGGTGCACCCAGGGGGTGGGCCAAGGGAACCCCCCCCCCCCAAAAAAATAGAAATTGCATTATGAATATTGAATTTGCATTGTAAATATTTTTATTTGTTCAACACCCCCCCCCCCTCCAAGATTAAATCCTGGGTGCGCCACTGCAGTAAATTATCCAACTGAATTCTTAAATTTCCTTGATTTATTTGGATTGCTACCACACAACATTAATCTGAAGGTTTGTGTTCCTATCATTCTTCTTAGAAACATTGACACGTATGTTTTTTTTTTTCATGGTACCATTTATTATAGCCTTTTCTGTGTAACATTTACTTTCATTAATAAGAGTAACATTTAACATTGCTAACACCATGGAATAAGTTTAGAAGGTTAAAGGCCTGATCGTATAGATTTAGTTTTTTTGTTTCTCTAGCTCATTCCTATTAAAGTGGCTCCCCCCTTTACCTTGTTTGTTGGCTCCTCCCATAAAGACAAACACACAGAAATAAACTTAAATACAGTTTTAGAGGCAAGTACAAATTTATTTAATAGCCATTAGGCCAACTAACTTGATTTACACAACTTATGAACATGACTCCATATAGCAACACCTCTTCCCCCTCTCTAGGGATTTTACAAAAACACTCTAAGGGGGGCATCATTGACATCAATCTGGCTAACACACTAGCCTTTCCTTAAATTTACAATACTATTTCCCCTTTTTGAAACGGTTACTTCATTATATATATATATATATATATATATATATATAAATACGTAAAAACAAGTTAAATCATAGCAGTACACTACATGTTAAAAACACACAAAACAAAAAAAAAATAGAAAGGTGGCTGATGGATTTTGTCCCTCACCTTAGAGGAAGCTAAAGTACTTAGCTTAGTCCGCGTTATCAATAAATGAGCTCAAAAAAAAATATTTTAAGGAAAAATCAAATAATAAAATTAAAGAAATAAAATAAAAATTACGAACCCCCGGGTTTAGCTGAAAGAGATTTAAGAGAAAAAGAAATTCAAGGATGAGAAATAAAAGAAGAAAGAAGTTTGGCCGGCCAGCCTATGAAAAATTAGAAGCCCCCGCCGGGCACCTCCTTCAGGTCCATTCGCTCTTTTGAGATGGTCATCTTCGATCACGGGCACCGGAACAGCTAGTAGGTAAGGAGAGGTGTTTCCCCCACGAGCATTGGCGAAGCGAATGTTTTTTCTCTCTCCCTCATCTCTCAGGAAAACTTTGACACATGCGCGCAGGCAGGAGAGAGACAAGATAAAGTTCCACTTGGCACCTTGTACTGAGGGTCCGCGAAAGCACTCTGGAAACCCAACTTTGAATTTTTAGCACTGATGTTAGATGAATAATTTTCTTCCTTTTCAATTTTTCGTTCTGAGACGTTATTTTCCCACAATACTCCTCTTCGTGCGCCGCGTACTGATAACGTGCGAAGCGACGACTGACCGGGAACCCCTTCTGCCGGGCTCAAGACTGAAAAACTCGTTAAAATTCCCTTTGCCTGTGAATTCAATGCTTCATCCTGCACAGCCATGGAATCGGTGCACAGGATGGTATAACAAAATGGCGAGGACTTAGATATAGAATTACATACAGATTTAAGTAGAAGATAGCATAGAATATTCAGCTTTTAAGGCCAGACAAGAAATTACTTTTTTTTAAAAACTAGCTAGCTTGTATTAGCCACCTTAAATCCACCAGCCAAACTCAGCCACCTTATTAAGTTTTAAATGCACATACCTCTAAATTATATATTTATATATATGTATATATATTTTTTGTTTTTCTAACTACTTATAGTCTTTTTTTTTCATTTCTGTTTAGACTTACATATCAATTACTCATAGCAAGGGTTACTGAATTATATACAAACACTTACATGGAGATTATTTAATAACCACCTTGGGATAATTAATTATAACCCCATAATTAATTATAACACACACCCTGTCTTTGCAATGGTACCAGATTGGCTGTCAAGAGATTATTAAACAATGTAATTAAAGTTTAAGTGGTTTTAAGCAACAATTTTAAGTTGGCAACAATTTTAAGTGGTAAATTCAAAGGAGAGGATGTGCTAAAACTACGTATATCAATGATACCAACAAATATGCAATTCCAATTCAAATGATTGCAATTTCCAATTAAACTGGCTTTTGGAATAACGATAAACAAATCACAAGGTGGGCATTGCAAGTACATGGATTGAATTTGGAGAATCTATGTTTTCCTGATAGACAACGTTGCATGCTCCCGTGTAGGAAAACCAAGGGATTTGTTTGTACATATGTCAAATGGAATCACCAAAAACATTACATATCCAAGAGCATTGCAATGAACTTAAAATTGAATAAAACAGTAATTACAATTTATGTAATCCAATACATGAAAATTATAATGTGTATGTAGATATCTACTTTCAACTAAATACAATAATTAATATCAAACTTTCAATTAGGTTCATTTAATCTACATATATATACTCAAATCTAGCAATAGTGAAGTATTGCCGGGTCAGCTAGCGTGTGTGTATATATATATAAGAAATAAATCAGTTTTAATTTAAACTCATTTAGTATTAGGTCTATGATTATATAATTTTAGGTTATAAGAAAAAATGCGACTGGCTATTTTTTGATGTGAGTTGCTGTTGATTTAGTTATTTCTTATGGGTGTAGTTACACGGTTTTAAATCAGTCATGTTAATATTGGTATACAAAAGAAAAAATTCTTTTTTCTACCTTTTACTATACACCATATTAAAATCAATATGGTGTTTACCACTTAGATTTTAAATATCTTTAAATAACCATAGATATTTTTTAAATATCTTAGGACAACACTTATTTAAAAACAGTGACTTATGCTACTTTCAAAATAAACGGCTCATATGTATATACAGTAACCACCACTTATAGTGATCAGTGGTTATAAGAATCAACCATTTATAAGAATCAATATCGCAAAAACAAAAACAAATGCATTATTTCCATGTTAAAATTTTCGCTTTAAAGAATCAATCCACCGGTTATAAGAATCAGTTTACACTCTTCGCTTTCCTTTCATTTTTCAAAATAAGCCACTTAAACCCTAAAAAGGCACGAAGTTCTTCCTTTTTTTTTTAAGAAAAATTGATAAGATGGGGTGGAATATAGTCTTAAAATTCATCCCTTTCTTTGTTAGATATAACATAATAGTTTCCCCTTAAACAATTTAGCACAACACTGTCCTATTAGCTTGACCCAGGAGCATCTTTACCCGTCCGTGTCCGATTTCACTTTTCTGCACTGACAAACAAAATAGGGGCCCTTTTTTTTCCCGCCTCCCACATTCTGTTTGCTTTCCTGAAACACATAAATCTTTGGCGAAGTGTCCACTATCACTTAGGCAAACGTGACATTAGTAGATTCAGCACGTTATCAAACCGTGAAACGTAAGCTAGAAGGCGAATCTTCTTCTTCGACTATTAGTATTGAAAGAGTATTGAAACAGCCTCCTGGAAACTTCATTACGTCAAACTACTATAGAAAACTTTTTCTTGCTCCCTTCCTGTAGTTGAAAAGTTAAAACTGTTAAGCAGTTATATTTTAACAAATACTGGATTTTTTTCCTTCTCTTACTATAAGCATGTGTATCTACTTATTGGTCTAGAAATGAAGTGGTATTTTTAAAATTATAAAAAATAATTTTAGTAAAAGATAATTAACGTAAATTAAAGAGTATTTTATGGTAAATTATCTAATATATGTATATATAGGTGTGTATGCCTGTCCAAAAACATAAATTTCGGCTATAAGAATCAACCGCTTATAAGAATCAAAAACAGTAATAACAAACGTGATTCTTATAAGCGGAAATCACTGTATTTATAATACAACTATAGAGCATTTCTGAGAGTTTTTGGAATGGCTTTAATTGATTAGATAAATTAAACTCCTAGAAAGCTAATTTAAAAGCTGAATTTATATAAACAGCTTGTTTGGCAATAACATATCTTTTTGAGTCCTTGCGCTGTCATACTTTAAGAAAGCAGTGTCTAATATATATATACCAGGAGGTTTATATTGCATTGACCACACAGTATATATATTTATAGAATAAGTAAATATGCATATTTACTTACATTATGTAATGTATAAATTAACAAAATAAAAATGCACTGAAATACCAGAAACAACTGAATAATAGAAAAGTATTCTAAAAAAACATACAGGGGTATAAAAAAAAAACCTCCATATTAAATAATTCTAAATGGTAAACAAAACTAATAGTTTAGTGTTAGTAACCTTTATAGAGGTTTCGCCAGATACCTCTATATATCAGGAAATAAATTAATTTTCAAATTAAAGTGTGTTTCGGCTGACATGTAATAAATTAACATTTAATTGCTCAGAAAGTGTTTAAGGGTTGTCAAATTAAAGGAATCGCATGTTTCTACTACTTAATTCATTATTAATTTTTTTAATCACCATGAATTAAAATCCACTTTTTAATTCTCTCACAGTAATCTTACAAAGTCTCCTGTATTGACAATTTTTCTGATTTTCCCAATTAATACTACTTTGAAAACTGATTTTTATGTCTATATATTTAGCTCTTAACCTCAGTGAGTAAATATAAGATATCAATCCAGCAATTTTTCTTACAGTATTTCTGGTTTCCCATTCCATTTTGTTCTGATTTGTTCCAAGTGTCCCCAATTGGAATTATAGTCACTGAGTGTCAAAGGATTGTTTCAATTTCCATAAATTATGATAGAATCAATAAATTTTAATAAAAAATGTAAAACATTGCTAAATTTGGAAGAATTTTACATAATCATGATTTCCCTAATTAAGTTTATGCTTAACAGCAAATGAAATCAAATACTTACTCATATACAATATTTGATGATGGTAATTTTCCCATAATTCCTAAATTAGGGTCTAAAGAAGAGGGTAAGTTACAAAACTGAAGACTTGGAGATAAAGTTTCAGTTAGCTGATTGTCATATGCTGAAGAAACTATAGAGTGTGTTTCCATTTGTAAGGAATGAGTTTCAGTTTGTTTAGATGGATCAACTGGTATACTTATTCCAAGTGTTACAGCAGCCTCTTCATCCTGAAATAAAAATGTGTAAATAGGCAGGTCAATAACTGTGAAACATAAATGAGTTTAGCATATAATGGGATATTTACAAAACATATTGAAGCAAACTAAATATTTATAAATTTGGATATGCCAATACAAGCAGAAATTTACACAACTACAAATTGCTAGCAGATTAAGAAATGATAAGAGATTTGAATAGGTAATAATTCTAAATGAACTACAATTCATTTACTATACTCTCAAAACCTTTTATTTTTCTTTAAACATAAAAACTCCTTTTGATTTCTAATAATTACTAGACTGCAATCTTCAACAATAAAAATAATTTGATAAATAATCAAAGTAAGTTTGACAGAAGATCAGTAAATACTTTAAACATTTTAATAAAAATTAAAAAATATACCAGGAGCAATGATAACAAAATAAAAAGTACATAGATAAAATTTTGAAAAACTATTATTAAAGCAAAAGTATTGAGGTAGTTTCAGAAATTCACCTAAACTTTTTCTAACATTAGTTGTGAGAAAACAAATATAGTTACATACCTTGCTTTGCAATTTTGCTAAATTTTATGTAATAAATGTCATTTCTGTAATCCTTACCAAATTCATTTTAAATTGTAGAAAAGTTCTTATTTATTTTTTTAATTAGCAACTAATACTGGATACAAAGCTGGTTATTTCAGATTCTCAGAGGGTATATTTTAATTTTATTTTTCAATTCTATTTCCTAAAGTTCTTTTTCATAGCCTTAAATTCTTAAAATTTTGTTTACAGTATACAGCAACAAAAATTGCTTGGAACAGCTTCTATATAGGACCCCATTGGCGATATTTTGTATTGGCAACTTTTTTTTGTCACCTAGCCAAACAGTGCATCATTAATATCATAAGAATTACATAGAAATTTAATTTTGAAAATATAAATTAAAAAATAATACAATAAGGAAAATAGCGTACACTTTGTAGATCTAGAAATTATAGATAAATCTATACGGAAAGGAATAGTTAAATCAAAATAAAAAAATAAATAAGAAAAAAGTGGTACAACCTGGTTTGCATCATGCGACTGTGGCAGGGTTGCCAAAACAAATTGTGCATATACCAAATTACCAATATCTGAATACTACTATACCACAGCTGTTACAACGTGGTACAAAGTTGGAAATGGGATATTCCATCAGGTTACAATCTGGAAAATGGTTTATTTCAGTTTAAAGAACACATGACTGTGGCAGAGCTGTCGAAACCAATTCTGGGATAACATATGTGCCAAATGTAAAATGTCGTCAATGGGATCCTGTATCGAAGCTGTACCAATTGATTTTTTAATTATGAAATAAATTTTATGGTATTAAAATTTTAAAATCATAAGAGAAGATTTTAAAGTTGAAACATCCTCTAAAACTTCTAAATTGTATATGTAGAGAGAAAGCTTATTAAATTGATGCTACTTGGTATTATGAAATTCAACCCTCATCCTAAACCAATATCCTGGCTATTCAACTACAATTTTACTTAATACTCTTCTACATTACTATACTAATAAAAAGTAAACTTAAACAGAATAGTATAAATAGAAGAAAAGATAAATGAATCAAACACTGGGTACAGATGTAGTATACACAACGAACGCCAAGGGGTGATTTTTCCCCAAATCTGATGGTTCTTTGGCAGTTTTATATTCTGGCAGGGAGGATTTTAAAATCGGATGGTATTTTTTAAAAATTTTTTTGCGATAAGCTTTGTTTTTCTGACCGCTACAGCCAGCGGAAAACTTTTTTTTTTACTGTACAACAGCCAGCGGTATGTAGCGAAGCCAGCAGCTGGGGATTTTCTGTAATGTTTTTGGACAGATGTGTAACGGAGCATAGCGGAGTGAAGCAAGGGTATCTGAGCAAAGTGAAGATCCCGTGTGCACCTACGAGTTTCATAAAGCCAGCAGTAAGTTTTTTTTCCAATTTATTGTTTACATTTCGCAGTTTTAGCCTAACAGGTCTCCGAACGGGATTTTGGCACCAACTTTATGCCAAATTGGCAATGGTCCGTTGCGTATACTACATCTGTTCCAAACACTGTAACATATGTCAAAGAAATTTCTCAACATAAGATTTACTTTCACTAAAAAACTGTGCATCATGCAGAACATAAAAAACATAGCACATTTTTTCCATGACAATCAATTTAGTTCTAAACATATTCTTTGTACAAGAGCAGCTGTAAAACAGACAAAAATAAAATTATCTTTGATTGAAATTTACAACTGTTTTAAGTTATGAGATTGAAGTAAAATAATGAAAAATTATATAAACTAGGATTATTTTCAGTAATATAGATGTTGTCAAACACGTATAGGGTAGCAAAAACACAGGAGCTTCATTAGTTGATCCTAGTTTCATAAGAAAAAAAATTAACAGCTTCCAAGTCTTCAACCCATAAAGCTCCCAGGCACAGCAAATTTTAGCTTGAGCAGTGATTGTATAGTCCTTCTTTATTCATTTTTAGCTAAATCCTTTTTAATTCTCAAAAGATTTGCATAGAACATGTTCCTGCATTAAGAGTATAATTTTTAAAAAAAACTACATAAAATGTTATCCTAATACCATTCAATATTCAAATCAAAATATTCAAGGAAGGTAAGAAATAATTTGATTAATTGTCATGTGGTTAGTATTAATGACTAGGACAGTGTCTCAAGATTTTCTCACTCATTAACAGATTAGTTCTAGAATGCTTAAGTTCTAGTATACCACAGATTCCCCACATTTACTTGTTGCATTTGTCAAATGATTAGAAATACAATATGTTGTATTTATTATACAGTCATTAGAAATTGCCTCCTTGCCCCCTATTCTCCGCTGCTAGTAATGAAAATATTGGAGGTGAGAGGGGGAGGGGGATTCCATAACAATGGTACAGGACAGTGGGGGAATTATTTCTTTTTATGCACTTCTATTTTTATGCACACCTAACTGTTGATCATATGACTTTTACCATTTCAACAGTAAATTGCAAGAATAAAATCACTCTAAAAGTCTTTGAGTTTATTTTAATTAAAGACTGTATTCTTATTTAGTTTCGTTTTGAATGTCTAAGGCTAATGACATCATCTACAACCCGGCGGCGCTTCATATAAATAAACATTAGTTATCGCGTTCTTTGCCTAAGGAAAAAATTATGCTTAATTACCCCCTCTCCTGCCTAACAAATTTCAGTCTTGAATCATTACAATGCCATAAATCTTACAGGTAGAAGTTCCAGAACCAGAGAGATTTTATTAAATTCAAACAGCAAGTAGCTTTAAGACAGCCTCAAAATTTAAAATTTAAAAAAAGTTTATCAGTAAATAATAACCTCTATTTCCATATTGTAGAGAAATGTGTCATAAATTGTTTTAAGTTTTAACAGTGTTCGTAATATCCACGCGTCCTACATTAAAGGGTTTAACTTAAAAGAAAAAATTGACAGCTTTTCAACTTTCGCTCTCCTTCGAGATACGATTCCGATGATAAGTTGAAATTCTACAGAGACATGCATTAAAAAGTAAAACAATTTTCTACAGCCTTTATTGAAGTACAAAATTTTTAAAAGTTACAAAAGTATTTTTCTACCAATCAGTAATTTTTTTATTTGATAAAAAGAAGGGGGAAAATGTAAGATGTGTATTACGTAATACAGTGTCGTTTTCTTCCTCTACGCACATTGCACTTTGCATGCCTATTTCAAGGAGATCGCCGGTGTAATCCTCTATGGATGTTATGCATTATAAATACATGTTTTTGTTTACATATTTGCTGTCCTGAATTATTGTTAATCAGTTACTGAAAGGGATTACTAAACTAAGTACTTTATTTTGATAAGAGTAATTTGGATTGTGTTTTCGCTGATTTTATTTTTAAGACGGAATCATGTCTTACTGTGTTTCACATGGTAAAAAAATTAAGTTATATAACTTTAATAAATCGTATAGTGCAACATATGATATTAGTGTTTATTTATAAAGAAGACTTCGTTTCAAAGTGTTATATATACTTAATGGAATATATACTTAATGGAAAGAATAATAATTGGACAACGGTCCGAAATTCAAATATGTTGTTTCTTGGAAAAATTCAAACGTGGATTATATCTTAGAAGAGAGCCCATCTCATATGATGTTGAGTGCTCTTTATCATTTCATAAAATTATAAATATAGTAATGCTTGTTCTATGATTTCTTCCGTTATACTGGTGTTATTAGAACTTATTTATTTGTCTATATTATAATGAACTGTAGCTACTATAGAACAGGGTTGAATGGTATTCAACCCTGCTATTCTAATATGTTTTTAATGAGTTTACCAATAAGTTATTTTCAATATTTCCTTTAAAAGCAACTTTAAAGTCAGTTTTCCTCGATATTTTCTAGATTCTAAAAATTCTGTTGATCAGAATTTAGTTTTAGTATATTTTTGAACTTATTTTAAAGTGATTTAATATAAAAGTTCTTAATTACTAAAAGTATTATTAGGTAACATTTAAAGTTTTAAAATGATTGAAAGTGATTTATTAATTTTGTTTTTTTAAAGATCAAAAAGCTTATGAAATAGAAAATACTTTTAAATATATTTAAAATCTATTTGTTCACTAAGCATCACATTACAATTTGATAGTAATCAACTGATCAAAAGCCAATTTATTTAATATTTTTTTCAAATATAAAGATATGAAAGTAAATATTTTTTTTTTAGATCTTTACACCCAGTGTGGAATCTTTGAAGTCTAGATATTAAACATCAAATAAAATTATTATTTTATTTGATTCTAAAATTATTATTTTTATTTTTTAAAGAAATAAGAAGAAAAGTCCAGCTTAAAGATAATTTTTTAAAAACGGAATATTGTTTTGTAGAGATTGAGTTCAAAACGACAAACCTAAAAATTTCCATCCAATGAAGATGTCAAGGATGTGTAACTAGAAACTGAGTAATTTTGTTTTTGCTCATTACTAAAGTATCCATTTGTAGCTATGGAGAGTGTTTTTCACGTAGTTTTACAACTTGCAAATATATATTCTGTTTTTAACCTCACAATCTGTTCGTATAATTTAAATTCTCACATTTTTTTTCTTTTGTAAATGATTTTTATATTTGAAACAAATTCTATCCTATAAAAAAACAAAAGGCAATGCAGTAATTGATAAGACAAAATTGAGTGGACAAAACAATTCTGTTTTCTTCCTTAAATCTGCAGGGATGCACTTATAAAAAGAAATGCCAAATACCTTTAGGTTATTTAAAAAAAAAAAAATCAAAGTGCCCAAAATTTTTTTAAGGAGAACTGGTTGCTTATTTCCAACATAAATAAAATAGAAAACTTAGGTTTAAACTTTTTTGACGATTCCATGTTCAATATACTACTTAAACTCTCAGCAGTTATAATGAATGTGATGCTTTAATTTTTTGTTTTAAGTAATTCTTTAACCCAATCGGTTTTTGTTCTGTGTGTATAAAGCATGTCTATTATTATTAGAGATTAATGCATTAGAAATTAAAATTAAAATCGTGAAGTTAATTATTGAAAAGTATTTTATTTCCCTTAAATTACTTTTGTATCAAAAGTACAATTACTTTCTAGATTTTTTATTATTTTTTTATATATAATATAAATACATGCTGTGAATTTTAAATTTTCCTTTATTTTATCATGGTATTTTGTTTTTTAAAGGTAAAGACAAGGTGTTTTTTCTCACTGAAGAAGAATTAAAGAAACCCAGTTCAGTTGTTTTACCAGAAGATGAGGAATCACATGGTTTGAACATTTTGCTTGATATCTGGGAGTTTAAAAAATAAATATAAAGCTCTTATTATCTGAGCTACAATAATATTACAGGGGGAATTATCTTTAGCTGTGACTTAATAATAATAGTAGATTTTTGGTTTACTCTTATTACATTTATGTATATATGCTGTACTCTCTCCTGTGTTGTTAAACTGCTGCTAGATAGCTATCAATGTATGAGGATCCTTTATTAAGAATTTAATTTTAAAAGATATTAATTCACTTGCTGTAAAAGTAAGTCTGAAAAATTATAGTTTCTTTTTATATTATATTTCATTTTGATTTCAGAAAAAAATATGTAAGTGAATGTCACACTTACACAATTTTTTAACTGCATTCTATCTTTTCTTTGCTGATTTAATTCATGAAAACTTTATGGAAAATAAGAAATATGAAAATTTCAGAAATCACACACTGCTGATTTGCTGAAAAAATTTTGAAATTTTTTCACATGGTTTTTTTTTCAAAACTTTTATTAAAACTTAAATGGACAGATTCAAGAGTATAGAAAATTATTTTTAATCAATTTTTATTTTTTTATAAAAATCAATTTTCATTTTTTTACTACCTTTTTGTTAAAAGTAATTTATTTTACATTCCATTGTTCATACAAGCAAAAAGCTCTGTATTTTCTAATTAAGTTTGAAATTTAGCTAAAGAGAAAAATCATAACTTTACCTCCAAAGACATGTTGGTGAAAATTTCTGTTTTGCTTAAGTATAAGATATATGAAAAGCATGTTTAAAAAATTGATAGACAAATGAATATTTAATTTTATGTAACAAATTTTTCTGTTGATATTTTGTAGAAAAAAAAAAGATTTCAAAAAAGCTAAATGTTTAAAAGAATTCATTTTAAGCATAGCAAATAATTGTGAACTATATACAGGTAGCCCTCCTACAGCACGGCATCTTACAACACGGTTTCGCTCTAACACGATAGGATAAATTGTGGGAACCCTCGTATAACACTGCAACCTGTAACACGGTTTCGCTCTAACACGATAAAAAAAATTGCGAAATCCTTTGTGCAACACTGTACTTCTACTGCACTAGATAACATGTTTTTGTTTAATACATTTAAAAACTAAATTATCTTAAAATAATGACTGGAAGGAATAATGAACTATCAGTGGCTTTACATAAAAATGTATAAACAAATTATAAATTATTCATTTATAACTCTATAAAATTACAAGAAAAGTCTAACTTAGCCGAAAATCTTGAATTATTTTTCTTGAATGCAGATCCCTCCGCTAAAAGAAGTCAAAAATTCAAAAGGAAGCTGCAAAATTGTCTATGTCCATACCATGAAATCTACAATGACCTTGTAAGAACCAGCAAACAAACCAAAATGACAGATTTTTTAGAGGATAGAAGGTGCAAAACTTTAGATTATAGAAGGTGAAGAAAAAGGTTCTGAAAGTGAAGGTGGTATCGTTCATCCGAAAACACATTCTCGTTTGATTGTACTGAGCAGTGATGAGGAAGAAATTAAGTTGTTTTTATGGAATTTTTTTTTAAAAAGCCTGTTTTTAATAAGTTTTCAGAATGTAACCCCCCTTTTTGTACTGGCTCTGGGTCTCATATAACACGGTTTCACACAACACGGCATTTTCTAGGAACCTATCTACCGTGTTATAGGAGGGTTACCTGTATTAAATTATCTTGCTGTATTTGATTATCACAAATTGCAGAGTTTGATATTTCTGACAAAATGGGAATAGTTTCCTTACCTGATCAGTTGCTTGCCAAGCCAATTTTTTCACACCATGCTTGGTGTCACTTTTGTTTACCCCAGCTCCCTGCATAACATATGGGTAGGGCTGGTTCTTAAACCCTGCCCCTATGCACACTCTTCTGATAACATGCAACACAGCTTATTTATTTACCTTCTTCAATAAAATAAGAGTATTAAGAAATACATCTTACTTTTAAATTATCCAGTGAGGATTTTTTAAAATAACATTGAAACTTATTATTAATAAACTTTGTTCTGAGAAAAAATACTTTTTATGTAGTTATGGTCTCGGATACATCTCTGAAACGTTGTTTCCATATTTTTGTGCATGATTAATTGACCTATAACTACACTTATAGCTAATACAGGCTGCCTTAGAAACGATACTGTTAATGGGCAACATAACAATACAGTTTAATTTAATAAAATAAATAAAAAAAAATTCAAAAATATTTTATAACGTAAAAATAATTTTCTAAAATATTCATTTCACAAACCCAATCACCACAAATAAAGTAAAAATAAATTCCAATTTAACTATCTAATTCAATCAGTTTCAATCTAGTATAAATGTTATATATTATGCTAAATGTATGTATAAATATATTAGGCTAAAATGAAATACATAAACTAAAGAAAATCACACAATAACCAACAAGTGCAAAAAATCAGGTAAGACCCAAGTGCAAACTGCCTACATTAAAGTGGTCAGCAATAAAGCAGAAAAAAAATCGTGTACTAACTTTTGACCCTCCCAAACCAGATTGCTTACTGTTACAGCAACCCCTGTGGTGTAGCTCTTCGAGGTGGCTGTCCCAAGTGCAGAAAAATAAGCCACACCACAAGGATTAGTGCAAAATCATCTTGGCAATCATTTGGTCATATAAGAAAGCTTAGCCACAAAAGGTTCCCTGCAGCATTACCCAGCACTCCTTGAAGCAAAAGTTAAAAATATGGCCAGACCTTCCAACTTTCTGGATTTACCCCGGCAATGCCGGATTTTTAGTTACATAGCAAAAATATCTACTTAGTTCAGGTCATCTATGTCAAGGGAAACCCTTAGAAAATTTGTTAATATGCAAGTCAAACCCACAAGGACACTGTTATGAAGAACAATTTGACAATGAATTTTTAAAAAGAGCAAAATCAGCTACAGTAAATGTTACAAAAATTCCAAGTTTTTCTGCAATTAATTAAAACAAACATTATAAAGAAATAAAAGTACTCAAAATATAGTCTACTGGGGTCCCTGCTAGTGTAAATATGATGTACAATTAAAATGTATGATTGTAAATTTCAAATATATAACTTTTGTTTAATATTGTAATTTCAAGATGTGCTGAACAGTAAGGAAATATTTTGAACTATGTAATATTATTAAAGAGATCCTATAAACTATAAGTAAGTATACATTATAATTCTTTTATGATTTTTTACTATACTGTTTTGTGTTATGTCGATTATTTTATGCACGGTAGAATATTGCAGGATTTTGCTCTTACTGAGGTTGGCAGGTCTGTATGGTGCACATTAATTTTGAAATTCTTAGAGTGGTCATTATTTTATGGTAACTGCTTAATGTATATTAATTTAACTCCAGAAAAGGATGAATATTAAATAAGCTAAATGCATTTGTATTATTATAGGTCTTCTTCTACCCAATGGTGAAATAAATTGGAATTGCCCCTGTCTAGGAAACATGGTTGTTGGACCATGCAGTGTAGAATTCAGGGAATCTATATCATGTTTCCATAAAAGTACTGCAGATCCAAAAGGTAGTGACTGTATGGAACAGTTTAGAGAAATGAATGACTGCATGTCCAAATACCCATCTCTGTACAAGTCTAATGATGACGAAGATAACAAAGTACAGAATTTGGAGGAAGAGGAATCTATAAATTCATCAAAAAGTGCTGACAATACTAATAATGCAATTCCTTCAGAATCTAATGATTTGGCCAAAGTATAACATGAAATATGTTATTAAAGTAATTATTGTATTTTAGTATTTGTTATAGTTGTTGTATTAATCAATAGAAAGTGTTACAATTTTCAAGTCTGAGAGTTATTACAAAAATATAATTTTACTAAACTTATCTCTATTTAACATATTAAAAGCAAACTTTCCAACATTCCTCTTTTTACATAAATTTCAAGAAAAATATAGATTTTAAAGGAATTTTTTTAAAGAATTTAATCTATGAGGGTTTAAAAAGTAGCAGAATTAAATTTATATGAACATATGTTGTCAGTATTTTAGGAACTATCTTATTACCATGGGGATAGCTTAGTTCTTACATTTAAAAAGTTTCAGTAACAAAATGCCATAAATGTATGCTTATTGTTTCATCCTCTAATTTTTTGGCAGTTGAATCATAAATTTAAAATATTGAATAAAATTCCCCAAAAGAAGTGTCTACTTATTTTATGTATGACAAGTGTATTTCATACTTTACCCAAGTACATTTAGATGTTCAGAACTCTTTCCTTATGAAAATATGTCAACCATTTTTACATTTCTGTAAAATTTGAAAATATTTCCAAATTTTAAATATTTTTTTTAATTCACTATGATTTTTCCCTGTTATATAATAAATATCTAAGAGTACTTAAGAAAAAAAGTTTGAAAGATTGTTGATTGTGTAAACTGTCAGAATATTATGTTTATTTAAGCTGTTACAATCCTGATTTGAATTAATCTGGAAAAGTAGTTCTAGTTTCTTTAAATTATAAGAAAAATTGTATTTTTCACACTTTAATATATATACAATTGAAAAAAATAATTTATTTAATTATTTATCAAAACAATAAAATTTTTTTTAAAAATAAAGAGTTGGAACTTAAAAATAAATACTTGCTTATTATGGCACAAATCATAGCTGTTGTATTTGTGTGAGGAAGAAAAAGTAGTTGATAAAGTTTAAACTGAAAACCAAGACATGAAAAATTACCAGAAATAAAACAGTTTGGTGATACAATCAGAACATTTCAGCTTTTATCAATGCATTTCTTTGCATACCAATACACATGCTCTTAACTGAGACTTTTTTTTTTTTTTTTTCCCCTTTCATTCTCAGCTTTTTGTTTTGTTGTTTTTCCATATACATACGTGTGTATCATTCTGAACTCTGAATTTAACTGTCTTAAATTTTATTATATGTATGAATATATATGGACCTTTTTCTAGTAAAAAAATTTAATCATTAAAGAGTTTTTAAACATTTTTTTAGTCATCAAAAGAAAGATCATTGGCCACTGGAAGAAAGAAGAGTAAATCTTGTAATGTAACTCATTTCTGAAATTAATATATTCTTATCTTCCTCTCTACAAATGTTTTGTTAATCCTCATGATGGCCTTATTAGTCAAAGTAATTAAGTCTTAATAGAAGACTCAGCTCATAATCTAGTACTGGACTTTGGTACTATAATAAACTGGGCAGTCTGACTTCACTGCCTAGCTTATACAATAGTGTGTGCCACCACTGGCTAAAACTCTTATCAAACAAACTCTTTAGAATAACAGGATGGAAACGTGGTATAGAGTTTGCAACCCTTTATTTACATATAAGTATGTACAAGATATATACAACCATCAAAGGTATTGCACCTCCAGTGCATTCATGGCCTCCAGCAAAATCTACAGTCAGTAAGTACAAGGCACTCTGGCCCAAATCACAGTCATTTAGTACACGGCTCTAAGGCCTGCGAAAAAACATTCTTCTTGTAACCGACACTCTGGTCCCCTCCCTCGGCAGTATCTCAAAGACCAGCCAGTACACAAAGTCGACCTCAGTCAACGTCTAACCCCGTCCCTTTGTCCATCTCTCCAACCGGTTCTCTGTGTTCTGTGCTGAACTGGCTTTTTCTCCTCAGCTGTCGGGACGCCAGCCTATCTCGGAACAATGCGTTGCTGTTTTGAATACTGGTTCAATCGTTGCCCTCGGGGTATTTCGTTATCCATCGTCAGGCCGTCCATTCATATCTTCTGTGACCACCTGAAATTAACAACTCCCTAGATTGACAAAAAAACTATTATCTTGTCCCTTTGGTTGAAGTCACCTTGACCCTTGGAATGCTGGTTCTCAGGTCTCAGCATAATTCCTCTTCGTGCACAATCATCCTGAGAATGTCACTGGGGAAATGGAATGTTGTTGACATTACAGTACCAATACTTTGTTATGTGTTGGTTGGATTTAAGTACTGGTGCCATATGAATATAATGACCATAGTTTGATATATATATATGAAATGTAGATCTGAACAAGTTTATAAATAAATAGTAATTACTTACCCATTACTTACATTTATAATTTTGAAACTTAAATCAAAAATAAAGGTAAAATCTCATCTCTCATATGTCAATAAACCCATATATAATCTCAGACATGTAAATGCAGCTGTTTGTAAATTTCATGCCAATTTGTAATAAATTATGTTGATGAATCACCTTGTGATTATGCCATCAATTTGGAATGTGTTTGTTCCCAGCTTAGTAAGATTAATTCACAATCACAGTTAAATACTGTTCTTAGTATATTAGACTTATGACAGTATTTTACTGGTTGTGTGAATTGTCCACTATAGCATATTCAAACCAATCGATACATGTATTAAGAGTCTCAAAACAGGGATAAATACTTACAATTATGCTTAAAACCTGATATTCATGACTTCAAAAATTATGCACTGCATAAGCCACAATAATACTTGTGTGATCAATAATAGTTAAAACCAGAGCTTGAAATATGAACCAAAATAAAAAGTTCTGATTGAATTGTTTCAAGTCGAATTTTTTATTTATTTATCTGTATGACACCATTATTTTCGGATGGATTTGATTTTGCTCCAACTGATTTTTATCATTCTGGATACTTATCCAACCCGGAACAATTCATTTTTTCCGAGTCAGAACAAAAATATCTCTTGCAAACGATTTTGTTCCTTTTCCTCGTTAGCAAATTGAGATTATTAAGCTATTCCGGTGTGGCAAAATTTTGAAATTTTCATGATACTTCTATACAGAAAATTGTTTCAAACATCCCAGATCCGAGAGTTACCTTATAAACTTCTTCATTTTTTGGTATGTGTACTATACTTAGGTATAGATCTATATACAGGGTGCGTATCATAAGTAATGCGACCAGATTCATAAAAAATCATTTATTGAACATATTCGTACAATTAGTTAAAAATCTTCAAAATAGCACCCTCCTCCGTTGATACATTTATGGAGGCGGTGTTTCCAGACGTGGAAGTCATCCTGACAGGCCTTCTCCTGGAGGTCCTTTAGAGCCGTTGTAACATGAGCCTGGATGTTTTCAGTCGTGTCCGAATGTTTCTCTTTCAGGCCTTCTTTTAAGCGAGGAAACAAGAAAAGGTCTCGGGGAGACAGGTCAGGACTGTAGGGAGGCTGGGGAACCAGTGGGGTATGGGTCCTGGCCAGGAAATCGTTAATAACGAAGGCGTTGTGGCTTGGCGCGTTACCGTGAAGAAGTTTCCATGCGTCCTTGATGTCACTTCGGCAGCGCGCGACCCTCCTTTTCAGCCTTTTGAGCACTTCTAAGTAAAAAGCTGCGTTCACAGTGGTCCCGGTAGGTACGAATTCGTGGTGGACAATGCCTCTGACATCAAAGGAGAAAATGAGCATGGTTTTGATCCCGGACTTGCTCATGCGAGCCTTCTTGGGCCGGGGTGATGATCAGGTGTGCCACTCTGAACTCTTGCCTTTTTGTTTCCGGGTCGCATTCAAAAATCCGTGACTCATCATCGGTGATAACTGAGTTTAAAAAATTAGGATCATTTCACACATTTCCAAGAGTTCTTGGCACCGGAGCACTCGCATGTCCTTTTCTTCGTCTGTCAACAATTTTGGGACCAGTTTGGCGCACACCTTTTTCATGTTCAAATCTTCGGTTACAATGCCATAAACAGTTGTTTTCGGCATCTGTAGAGTTTCTGCTATCCATTGAAGGCTCAACCGTCGGTCAGATTTCAAACAATCACGCACACGCGTTACATTTTCGTCGATTTGGGAGGTTGATGGACGTCCACTGCGGGATTTTTTTTTTTTTTTTAATTAAAAAAACATAAAATTCCCGTGTACCACAAAGTATCACACGGGACTTACAGAGGTAAGTATAAAACACTAAGAAAACAGAAGAAACAAATAAAAAGAAACTAAGAAGAATTACAAATATTTACAATAAAATTACAAAATAAGCCGAAAGCACACTTCCCAGAAACGAGCAGAAAGAAATTGGGAGGCCAGTTAATATTTAAGTCCTTAAGAGCCAATTTAAAAATATTTCTCTCCTTGCGGTACTTCGAACACAAAAACAGAACATGTTCAGCATTTTTCTCGCCACCAACGCTGCAGTCACAGGAGGTCGCCGAACACAATTTGAATCTACTCAAATAGCTCTTAAAATTTCCATGTCTTGTGAGGAACTGAATCAATTTGTAGTTAGCAAAGAAGTGATGGCATGAGAGTCTCATTCTAATGGACGGAAAAAATTTCTTGGTTAAACTACCATTATTTGAGCTGACGTATTCTTGGTTCCATGACTCCACCATACCCTCAAACATGACCTTAAAAAAAGATTTGGGAATATTGACACTAATGTCAATTTCACGCTTTATGGCAGACTTGGCAAGGAAGTCGGCTCGTTCGTTACCAAGGGTACCTGTATGTCCACGAACAAAAGCAAAGAAAACAGAGACGTTTTTATTTTCAAGGGTTTTGAGTTGCCTTTGAATTTTGATGATAATGCTATTGGCAGCAGAAATATATTTTAAGGTCTCCAAGGATGAAAGTGAATCGGTACAAATGAGGTAATCTTTGTCAGCACTATCTCGATCCATGATCCATTTAATGGCAAAGTTTAAACATAATAGTTCAGCTATAAAAACAGTGCATTCATCCCAAATTCTAAATTGAAAATGCTCGAATTCAATGCCATTCTTGAAGGCAACAAAAGCGAAACCAACCTTGCCATCAGTATAGCAAGTAACAGGGAAATCACCAGCAGTTTTGTTGCAATAATTAATAACATTGATAGCCTTTCTCTCCGAAGGATGAGGAAGATCAGATGGAGGTAAAACATAATCGTAGCCAGAAGTAGAAGTAGAGAAATTTTCTTTAAAGGCGATATTATGAAGAATGGCAGTGTCGATCGGAGGAAAACCAATAATTGCATAAACAGATTCATAGCTTAAGGTGCGATATCCACATATGACTCGCAAGGGAATACGTCTGAGATATTTACAATTAATCTTCTTGAGCGCCATACCCCAAGCTCTAGAGCCGGACAAAATAAAAGGTTCAATGCCTTGCTGATAAATGAGCGAATGGACATCAAACCTGATGCCGTACGTATTACGTGCAATGCGACATAAACCACGTTGCAATTTGTCACACTTCTCTGAAATGTAAGATAGGTGTTTTTTCCAAGAAAATTTGCAGTCAAGAAGAACCCCAAGATATTTAAATTGCCCTACCACAGCCAAGGGAGTTCCGTCGAGAAACAGCTGGAACGCGTCATAAAGAACATTGCGTTTTTCAATAAACATGACTTTGGTTTTAGAAGAGTTAAATTCCAATTTAAAATCTTTTGACCATTCGGTAGCCAGGTTCAAGGTCTCCTGTGCACAAAGGAAAGTCGCAGGAAGATCCCTACCAAGGAACCCTGGAAACAAAATAGGAGGTCATCCGCAAAAGCAATAGTATCACAACAGGCAAGTTTATTAAGTTTTATGAGGAGATCGTTAATAATCAAATTCCAAAAGGCAGGTCCAGAAACTGAGCCTTGAGGGCAACCCCTCTCAAGCCGAGCCCAGTCTCATTTTGGCTACTCTGTCTTTTAAAAAGTCAGCAGCCAGTGAAAAAATATTCAGTGGCAGTTCCGCTTTTTTAAGAAGGTTGAGAATGCAAGGCCACCAAGCATTGTCGAAAGCGCCTTTTATATCCAGAAAAACCAAGATTGTGTGCAAATTTTTCTTTTTACCTCTCTGAACAATCCCACTTAAACGTAACAAAGCATCCTCAGTACTCTTCTGAGATGTAAAGCCGTACTGGTCACTAGAAAAAAAGTCTCCCCGGCGCAAAAACCAGCAAATTCTGTTAACAAAAAGTTTCTCCAAGCACTTACCTAAAGCAGGAAGTAAGCTAATGCATCTGAGATTATCCAAATGAGGTATTTTAGACTCATTTCCCTTGGGGATAAGTATCACTTGTGCACACTTCCAAACACGTGGAAAAATACCAACATCCAGACAAATATTAAAGAGTTTATGGAGAAAAGAAGGAAACATAAAATGGAACTGTTTAATGATCTCATTTGTGATGGAATCAGGACCAGGTGATTTATTTTGCTGTAGCATAGCGATAACTGTATTAACTTCATCACAGGTAAAAGGGGGATCGAGAGAAGAAAGGTAAGCGGTTTGAGCAGACCTGCGGTACTCTCTGTGTAAGTCGTTGTCATCTTCCTCTGAATCAGAGGGGAAGGATTTTTGAAGCACAGCATTTATTGTCTCTTCTGAAGAGCTTGTTGTTTCTCCTGACGGTAGATGAATACCCGTTATTTCAATTGTTTTCATGAAATTTCTTTTAACACCGTAAGTATAAATTTTTTTCCACACATTATTAACATCAATGGTCGAAAGAAATGTCTTCCAAGAGTTGGATTTAGCGTCAATAAGCATTTGATTATATTCTTTTCTATACTGAAGATATTTACACTTATACAGCTCCCTCAGAAACGAATTTCTAGAACGTTGAAATCTTTGCCTGGCTGCATTAAGTCTCTTTCTCATACAACCAATTTCAACAGACCACCAAGGAACATTGTGCACGCCATGATTTTTAACAGGCATTGAATATACGCACGCCTTGAAAAGAACCGAGCCAAATTCTTCAACAATAGTATTAAGACAAGAACCATCAGTACAGCCACTAAGAATGTCAAGGAAACGGGCAACATGGGAGGAGCAAACATTCCGAAAACGACACCAGTTAGCTTTCTTAGTATTGAATTATATGAAGGGAATATCTGAAGCGTCGCAACGATCAGTGGAAAGGCAAAATTGAAATTCTATCATCATGTGATCAGAAAGGGATTCATTTGCAGAAAGACACCAGCATGAAGCCTCAAGTAAATCAGTACCAAAAACTGTAACATCAATGGTCTTAATTACGTTAGAAGTTTGATTGAAAGGAACAATCGTAGGCAGTGGACTGTTATTTAAATTTTATTTTTAGAATGAGTGAGCTCATGTTTCTACGGCGCGTGCCGCTGCTCCACTCACATATTACAGATAGTTGCCACTAGGGGCGATACAATTAAAGAGATATTTCTTTCCATACTCCCCCCGTTAAAATGGAAATTTCAACAGGAAAGAATGAAGTTACATTAGAATAATCACAACATTTGAAACGCAAAGTCTAACATTTAGGTAACACAGTGATGTACAATGAGTATTTTCTGCAATTAGAGAACTTAATACAAAATTTGAATTATAATATCAATAATACACAATTCTTAGTACACAATACATAAACTAAAACATAACCTTTTATTACATGTCATTTTACTCAATTGTATTTGAAGTAGGCAAAATGCATATTTTAGAAATAGCTCGAGTAAATACACCTTTTATAGTTTGCACCTTGACTACTCTGACCTTCGTATCAGGACCTGGTATTGCTTCTATTATCCGACCCATATGCCACTTACACGGTGGTAAGTTGTCCTCCTTTAATAAGACCAAAGTTCCTTTATTTACATTACTTTGCTCAAATTGCCATTTGTTTCGATTTTGTAAGTGGTTTAGGTAATCTCTACTCCAATTTTTCCAAATTAATTGCACTGATCTAGTGATACGTTGCCATTTCGACAACTTATTTTCAGCTATATCAGTAATGTTTGGTTCTGGAATGGCTTCAATCGGTCTGCCGATGAGAAAATGTCCAGGAGTTAGGACTTCATAGTTATTTATTTCTGAGGATAATGGGACTAAGGGTCGAGAATTTAATATGCCCTCGATTTGAATTATAAGAGTTAAAAATTCTTCAATTGTGAGCCTTGAATTTCCCACAGTTTTTTTAAAATGAGTTTTAAAGGACTTAACACCATTTTCCCATAGACCGCCGAAGTTCGGAGATCTAGGAGGTATAAAGTTCCAACTTACACCCTCAGAAGCGAAATAATTTCCTACCTTTTCATCAGGACTGCATACCATTTTTTGAAGTCTGTTCAACTCTGTTTGGGTTCCTCGGAAGTTAGTTGCGTTATCTGAAAATATAGAAGAGCTTTTGCGTCTTCTGGCAAAAACCTTTTTAATGCCGCGATGAATGCTTCTGTTGTTAAGTCTGAGACACTTTCAAGATGAATGGCCTTTGTGGCTAAACATATGAATATTGACACGTATATTTTGGAATAATTTCTTTTGCGCTGTCCCTTATATTTTACTTCAAAGGGGCCCGTAAAGTCAACACCAGTATTAGTGAAAGGTGGGCTTGGTTGTATCCTAACTGATGGTAAATTACCCATTAATTGTTCACTAACAATTGGATTGTGTTTAAAACATTGCATACAATTGCGTACAACCTTCTTTGCTAAAGACTTACCTTGAATAGGCCAAAATGACATTCTAATAAAATGAATCAAAGTTTGGGGTCCTACATGAAAAAATCTTTTATGGAAATATGTAAATATCAACTCAGTTAATTTGTGATTTTTTGGAATAATCATTGGATGTTTTTTATCATAGGATAAATCGGAATTTTGAAGTCTACCTCCGACACGAATAACTCCATTATTATCGAGTGTCGGGCATAAATTTTTTAACTTACTCTTTCGAGGAATTGGCTTGTTACTTTTTAATGCCTTTAAGTCCTCTGGAAAATCCTCACTCTGGACCATTTTAACTAGTTTAGAAATGGCGTATTTTAACTCATTGTTTGTTAGCGTACCTTTTCTCTTAGATTTCGGATTTTTGCAATTGAAGATAAATCTGTAAATATAAGCTATAATATGAACAATCGTCATATAATTATTACTAATGTTTTACTAATGTTTAAAATGCTGTAACAGAAAGGTTTGTCATTAGAGGAAATTAATGATATTTTAGAGTCAATTACAGGAGAGTCAATGTTTTTTCTAAGTTCGTTGGCATACTCTTCTTCTTGCACAATTAGGTCCACATCATTTGCAGGGTTCACTTCTTGGCTCAAGAGAGAGGGACCATTCCACCATAATGCACTTTTGGTAAGAGACTGGGCACTGATTCCTGTTGTCACCAAGTCAGAAGGATTGTCTATACCTGGACAGTGCATCCAGGCTGATGGATCTGTCAAAGTCTGGATTTCGGACACACGATTGCTTACGAAGGATTTCCACCGTTTGCTGGAACCTTTTATCCAATACAATGTAATCTTTGAATCAGTGTAGAAGAACATTTTAGTTTCTTTCTTTAAATTAACAATTCTTTTCACTTCGTTGGCTAAACGTGCAGCAAGTAGTGCGCCGAGAAGCTCCATCCTCGGAAGCGTAATTTTTTTTCAAGGGTGCGATTCTACTCTTGGATGTGACTAGTTTCACATCAATGTAGTCTTTATTTATGACGCGTAAGTAAATGGCTGTTCCGTAGGCCTTTTTGCTGGCATCACTGTAGCAATGTAATTCTATTTCAGAATCAGGATCATTCAAACACAGTCTTGGGACTTTCAGCTCAGCAAGTTGAGAAAGTTCAGAACACCATTGATCCCACAGATTTTTAACATCAGAAGGAAGTTCTTCATCCCATGATACTTTTCTAACCCATAGCTCTTGAAAAAGGCACTTGATACGGATGGTGAATGGTTGTATTAGGCCTAGAGGATCAAAAATTTTCCCAGCCGCTTGTAATAGGAAACGTTTTGTGTTCTTTTGGGCTTGTAAGAAGTCCATTAAGCCCCGTACGTCTACAGTGAAAGTATCTTCATCAGTATTCCAACTTAGTCCTAACACTTTGATGCTTGATTTTGAATTATCCGAGTTTTCAATTGGATGTGTACTAAAATCTTTCTTCTTCCATTTTTTCATCAAAACTCGATCATTTGTCGACCACTTTCTCAGCTGCATTCCAGCACTCGACATGATCTTCTTCGCTTCGTAAGATACCTGAAAAGCTTCGTCAACAGTATCTCTTCCAGTGATTAGGTCATCGACATAAAAACATGAGTCTAATATTCTCGCAGTTATCGGGAATTCATTTTGGAAATTTTCTACACGTTTCTTTATGGTTGCTGACAGTAGAAAGGGACTTGCATTTACACCAAATAGTACACGTCGAAATCTGTATATTTCCACACAAAATTTTCCTTCATTAAAGTGAGTTTCATTTATCCAAAGAAATCGAACTGCATCTCGATGTTTCTCGGTTAAAGATATCTGAAGAAATGCCTTTTCCACATCTGACGTAAAGGCAACTTTATGTAATCTGAAATTTATCAGTAACTCTAGGAGATTAGGACTTAAATTAGGACCTGTGTATAAACAATCGTTCAATGATAAATGACCGTACTCATGTGCACTGGCATCAAACACAATTCTGAGCTTCGTCGTCAGACGATCTTGTTTGTATACCGCCTGATGCGGCATGTAATATAATGCTTGGTTTGCGGGTTCTGTTGAGTTTTCAACCCGTTCAATTATTCCATTTTTTAAGTAATCACTAATAATATCCTTGTATTGTAAATACATCTGTCGATTTTGGCTAAGTCTACGTATCAAACTTTGTAGTCGCTTCTTAGCTACAGAGAAATTATCTTTTAACTCTTTAAAGTCTTTTTTCCACGGTAGATGTACTTCATACCGTCCATTTTTGAAAACGGTACTTTTATTATGAATCTCTAAAGCTTTGTCAGTTTCGTCATGATTAGATTCGTCTCTAATGCCTATAGTTTCAAGATCCCAGAACTTCTTCAGACTGATTTCTGGCATTTCCTCTGAGGCATGATAGCAGTGAAGGGTATTAACAGGCTCGGTTTCTCTAGTTAACCCTATTGTTCCCGTTGTAAGCCAACCAAACACAGACTCTTGAAGAATAATATTCTCATTATTTAATTTTATCTTATTAGCTCCCATAAGTTCATAGAAGAACTCTGAACCTATTAACAAGTCAATTTTATTTGGAGATGAAAAATGTGGGTCAGCATATTTTATGTTACATGGAAATTTAATTTTTGATATCTCAAGAGGTTTGATATCTCAAGAGGTTGATTCTGCCAGCCAATCTTGTTTCATAACAACTGAGTGCGCGGATTTATTGGGTTTGAAAAAGAAAAAAGTTAATGCACCTATCTTGGGTTTGAATGGTTCATCCTTAACAGTAAAAAATAAGATCTCTACTGTAATTTCTAACGCTTTCTAATTTCATATATTGGCTGGCAGAAGGCGTCAAGTTCGTAATCTTATTTACTACAAGAAATTCTATATTCCTTTTAAAATATCCGCTAGCGTTAGAAATTACAGTAGAGATCTTATTTTTTACTGTTAAGGGTGAACCATTCAAACCCAAGATAGGTGCATTAACTTTTTTCTTTTTCAAACCCAATAAATCCGCGCACTCAGTTGTTATGAAACAAGATTGGCTGGCAGAATCAAGTAACGCACGTAGTGGTTTAGATATTCCCCTTGAATCTCGAACGTAAACTATGGCTGTTTGTAAAAGCACAAATTTATTGCTATCGGTTAGAGATGAGAAACAGTTTGATTCCGCAGCGCCTGCAACTTCATTTAGAGGGGGAACACTAGTGCTTGTTTGACCTTGAGTAAGTTCCGTGCATGGATAGTTGTTTATGCTAGTAGAATTGCTGTTCATGCCATTTGGCGCCTCTACGAAAGTGGGTTTCGACATTAAATCATGTCGGTGAATTAGAGAATGATGGCGCTTGTTACAGATTTTACAGTTTTTAAGACTTTTACATTGATTAAATTTATGGGGTTCCAAGCAGTTATAACATAGCTGTCTTTTTCTAATTTCATTAATCCGTTCATTAACTGTCAAATCATGAAATATTTTGCATTTGTAGATTACGTGGTTTGTTTTTCCACACATATAGCACGGAATTTTCTGATCCCTTTCCAGAATTAAACTTTTAGATTTAAATTGCGCTTCTGGTTTCGATTTGGGAACATAGTAACTACGCTGCATGTTTTCCAATATTTGGCAGCGTTTATTTAGGAAGTTTACAAATTCTTCCCAGTCAGGAAGTTTGCCAGTCACCTGGGTCATTTCATACACCTTCCTCGCTTCTCTGTCTAATTTTGAACTGATAATGTTGATCAGAATTAATTCAGAAAGTTTGTTAGTACTTAAATCTAACAATTTCAGTCCTCGTACATGCTTTAATACAGCATCAATAAGTTTTCTTAGTTCTTTACCAGATTCATGATTAATCTTTTCGATGTTTAGAATAGAGTTGATGTAAGAATCAGCGATAAGCTTTTTGTTCTCATATCGCTCTTTTAAAGTTTTGAATAACGACGTAAATGTATCGTCGGGCGTTTGAATAGCTTTCACTTCTCCTTTTAAACATGATTGGAGATAATGAAGCTTTTGTGTATCATTCAAAGAATCGTTTGACGCCACTAGATCATTAAATTGGTTTTCAAATAATGGCCACTCGTCATAACTGCCCGAAAAGTGTGGCAGTGGAATGTCAGGTAGTTTCGGATTACATGATGATTTAAGTTCATCTTTAAATGCATTTTTAGATAAAGTTCCAGAGGAAAGAAGATATTTTAGGCTTACCTCCAAACTGTCGTGCAGATCCTCGAGTTCAGATAATGCAGTTTCGCTACTTTCGATTTCTGCATCTGATAGATTTAAAGCATAAAATTCCTCGTATAAGTTCTTAATATCACCTTTGATCTCAAGGAGAGATTCCAGTTTTTGAGAGATTTCTATTAAACTCTCTTTCTTCTCGGTAAATTGAGAAACGAATTTTTCGATCTTCACAAGTTTCGATTTAACTCGCCCGCGTGTTCTATTTAGAGTTTTTAGGGATTTATCCATTCTAGAGCTGGTTTATTCCACACTAGGGCTAGCACGGACCACTTCTTTATGGTCTTAATTACGTTAGAAGTTTGATTGAAATCATCAATCGTAGGCAGTGGACTGTTATTTAAATTTTATTTTTAGAATGAGTGAGCTCATGTTTCTACGGCGCGTGCCGCTGCTCCACTCACATATTACAGATAGTTGCCACTAGGGGCGATACAATTAAAGAGATATTTCTTTCCAATCAATGTAACTTGAACCTTGGGTGGCACGAAAAGTAGGTCCACAATCTTCATTTATAACAAATAAGTTGTTGAAGAAATAAAATCACTTAATTTATATCCACGAGCATCAGAAGAGGGACTAAACCAAAGTTCAGATTTAGTATTCGAGTCCATACGATTGAGATTTTTGTACGTAAAAACTTGACTAATTTTATGAAGATCTAGGTCAATGTTTCTTGAAGGCTCAAAATAGTAGGAGAAAAGAGTGAACGTACTAATTCCAGCAGAAACATCCAAAGTGACCATATTATAATCAGTATTTTTAAGGTCAAGAAAATTGAAAGGTCACGCGAACGAACGATAATGGCAGCCTTAACAATGTCGGAATTAGAACCATAGTAAAGTCTATAAGTACTAGTACTAGGATAACCAGGAAGACAACCTTTGTAGCAATGGGGTTCCTGAACAAGCACACAGTCAATATCATCAGTTTCCATATTTAAAATAAGCTGTTGTGTCGCAACTTTAGATTTGTGAAGGTTTAACTGAACACACTTAAGAACATGTTTAACAGAATTATCCATAATGAGTTCGAGATTGAATGTTCTTCTTCACAAAGATATGACTAAGACAACAATCAGAAAAGGGCTCGTGATTGACATTAACTTTATTACGAGCATTATTTGTATTGTGATTGAAGCGGATACAATTTACACAAACTTTTACATTTATCTTTAAACAATCTTTCGCTTTGTGTTCTTCAGAGCAGTTGAAACAAGCTAATGGTCTAACACATTCAGCAGCACGATGATTGTACCCAAGATAATTAAAACATCTATTGATAACAAGAAAATCATCCACTTCACACACACTCCAATTAATTTTCAACCCGGCTTGACGAAGAATGCATTTACGAACCATAGGGTGCGTTTCAATAACAACGTGCCTCGTATATTGGAAGTTCTTTAAAGTAAAACGAACTCTGCAGAGATTCGCGTTCTCATCAGATTCAAGGATTTTAGCATTTTGTTCAAAAATCACATTCATAAGAACTTCATTAGTTATTTCGTTTGGCACATTTTTAACAAGGATGGTAGGATTCTTTCTCTTTGGCATGGATATATTTAATTCCGGAGATTTTTCCCTAAGTTCGGTTTGAAGTTGATTCCGATCATTTTCACAAAAGCACTTAACCACTCCAATGTTTTTCAAATTGCATACACCAAGCTTAGCCTCTGTTGGATTTATCTTGAGTTAATAATCTTCTTGACATCATCTGAAGAGCAATTTTCCGAATCAACAACAAGACAAAAATCTGAAGACTTTTCTTTATCATTTGTGACATTAGGTGGCGCCACTACACTAGCGTAGCTTGGCTTTGAAATAGCGTCCTTCAAACTTTCCCTACAAGCCTCCAAAAAATTATCAGCTTTGATTCTCTCGAAATTCTTATAAATAGAGGATTTTAACTCACCCAAAGCCTGTCTGGCCTCCTCTCGTACTTGTTTGTTCATATTACAATTTGATTGAAGAGCTGAATCAATTATTTTACATTGCTGTTCAAGAGCTTCGTAAAACGCGTCATCCTCCCTTGCCGCCATCTTGGGCTTATAATAGTCCGGGTAACCAATATAATAGTCCCGGTAAGGTGAATCGACGAGGTTGTAATTCGTCGTGCCTCTATAGAACTAGACACAAAGCAGAGACTCCATCAGAAGGCTTTTTTAAACACATTTATTCGGACAACACAATTCAGAACGCCGCACGGCATAGCGCCCCCGACCTGCGAGAGATTTTCTCCTCGACTCTCACGTGACGGCGCGCATCTCCCCAAAGAAGGGGGAAAGAAGTGATGTCACGTGGTTCGCCTCTCGCAGATTGGAGCGGGAACACTACAGAGTATGCCCCCAGTGACGTAGTCACGATTACAGAAAATTGGCAATTAATACATAGGTACATAGTGAGAATTATACAAACAGTCTGGAGTACAATTGAAAATTCGTATGATGCCTAGAGGGAAATTGGCATGATGTACAAGAGAGATAAACAAGGTTACATATGCATTACATGAAATAAAAGGATAGGTAGATAATGTACAATTGATATTACAAAATTTTTTACACAATATATTCAGAAACAAGGTGTTGTGGAAAGCGAACTTTACGACCAGATCTGGTGGTGGTCTGTTCGACAGGAGTTTGAGCATTCATGGGCTCAGTTGGCTTTTGAGGTCCGTAAGGTTCAAGAGAATCTGAAAGTTGATATGCAGGTTTGATACGATCAATAGAGACTGTACTCTGCTTTCCGCTTAATTCCAAAACAAAAGTTTTGTCATTTCTGTCGACCACTAGATGTGGTCCCGTGTAAGAAGGTGATAAGGGAGGATTGATTTTATCTGATCTTAAAAATACATGTGAACAGGTTTTCAATGAGGGATTAACATAAATTTTGGGATTGCCGTGTACGGCAGTGGCAATAGGATTTAAGGTTCTCATTGTTTTAATTAACTCGGACACATAGGTAAGGGTAATGGGTTGTTTGCAAGTATCACTGGTAATGAGATCGGAAGGTAGTCTGAGATTGGTTCCATAAACAAGCTGGGCACAGGTGGCTTTGATGTCACTTTTGAGAGCAGTGCGCAATACTAGTAAGACTATGGGAAGGATTTCTGTCCATTTAGTTTGGTTGTGCGCTTTAAGAGAGCTCTTGAGATGACGATGAAACCTTTCAATGATACCGTTCGACTGTGGATGGTAAGCAGATGCTCGGATTCTGTTGCATCCTAATATGTTAGTGAGTTCTTTGAAGAGAACAGATTCAAAATTTCTACCCTGATCAGTAGTTACAGTAACAGAGGATCCAAATCTGGAGATCCAACCGTGTACTAATGCTCGAGCAGTTGTTTCCGCAGTCATATCGGGTGTAGGGATAACTTCGGGCCATCTCGTGAACCTATCGATGATGGTCATACAATATTGATTGCCATCTGAGGGTGGGAGCGGTCCAATAAAGTCTATATGTATGTGGGCGAAACGAGCATCAGGATCAGAGAAGGTACCAATTGGTGATTTGGTATGTTGAAAGATTTTATCTTTTTGACATTTAGTACAACTGCGAACCATAGATTTTATGTCTTTACGCATGCCAGGCCAAACGAATCGTTTAGAGATTAAATCTAATGAGGCTGATATACCTGGATGGGAGAAAAAATGCAAGGTTTGAAAAACAGATTGTCGCATACTTTTGGGAACAAAAGGTCGAGGGTGTGTCTGTGACATATCGCAGTATAAATATATATCTTCGAGAGGAAAATAGTGTTTTTCCAATCTTAAAGATGAGGTGTCAGATTCGATAAGCTGTTTCAGCTCGTCATCAATGGTCTGAGCAGTGGCGAACTCTTTAAAGTCAAGCACATTAGGAGAAATTGAGTTGATCTCAATGCGAGATAGTGCGTCGGCCACGCTGTTATCAGAACCTTTGGTGTACCGAACATCGGTAGAAAACTGCGAAATATAATCTAAATGGCGCAGCTGCCTAGGGCTACATTTATTAGGGTTTTGTTGGAAGGCAAATATAAGGGGTTTTTGGTCTGTATAAATAACAAAATTGCGACCTTCTAGCATATGCCTAAATTTTTTTATGCAAGAGTAAATAGCAAATAATTCACGATCGTAAGTTGACCAATTTCTCTGAGCCTTATTTAGTTTACAAGAATAGAACGCTATGGGTTCCCACTGATCTTCTGAGAGCTGCATTAAGGATCCACCAATAGCGACATTACTAGCATCAACCCATAAACTTATCTGGGCACCAGGTACAGGATGTCTTGTATAGTGTAGCTTGTATAGTGTAGCTTGTAATAGTGTAGCTTGAGCTATAGCTTCTTTTGAAGCAGTGAAGGAGAGAGTTGCTTCGTCGTTCCATTGTAATTGCTCAGTGTTGCTAGCACTGGAACGGGGATGTTTTTTCTTATTTTTATGTCCTTCTAGGAATTTAACGAGAGGGGCTAAAATGTCGGCAGCTTTGGGAATGCATCGCCGATAAAAATTGAAAAGACCTAAATAACGCCGTAGTTGAGTTAAGGTAGTCGGTTGAGGAAATTCCAGGATGCATGAAACGCGATCAGGAAGGGGTTCAATTCCTTCTGCTGAAAGCTTGAATCCTAAGAATTCAATAGTGGTTTGCCCAAATTGACATTTATCAACATTAATGCATAGTCCATACTCTTTAAGTTTGGAGAACAACAACTGAAGATGTTGCATATGTTCTTTTTCATTATCTGAGGCAACAAGCAAATCATCAACAAATGCATAAACAAATCCTAAGTCACGAGTTACTTCATCTATAAAGCGTTGAAAGGTAGACGACGCATTGCAAAGGCCAAACTGCATGCGCGTGCTTTCAAAAAGGCCAAAGGGAGTACAAATCGCAGTTTTATGTACATCATCAGGATTGATGAGAATTTGGTGGTATGCTTTTATCAGGTCAATGTGACTGAAGATTTGTTTACCATGTAATTCAGCAGTGAAATCTGCAATACAGGGAATAGGATACTTCTCTTTAATAGTTTGTGCATTTAGAGTACGATAATCACCAACAGGTCTCCAATCGACAGATCCTTTCTTCGGCACCATGTGCAAAGGCGAAGAGTAGTTACTTTTGGAGGGTCTCATGTGACCAAGCTGTAGCATCTGCTGAAATTCAGCTTTAGCGAGTTTTAGCCGATCTGGCGCTAGCCGTCTAGGCTTAGCCGCGACTGGAGGTTCCTTGGTGTTTATGTAATGCACAGTATTCAGAGCCTGACTAAGGCAGGGGCATACGGGGCAGTTGCCCCGGGCCCCTACATCAGAGGGGGCCCCGAAATTGAATAGAAAGTTAATTTTACGTTTCCTTCTTTAATGAACTTTTTAAAAAGAAAATATCAGTACAGTGTAAAATCCAAAAATCGGAAAATCTATAAAATGGACAGAACGATATTTCGTCTGACCATTGGAGGGGGGGGGACTTTATAACTATTTTAGGTTCTAGTCAATTTTCTTGTTATATATCTATAATGAGGTGAAAAATTTAAATACCTCCATAAAGCTCGATTCTTCATTACTGAAGTAGTAAAGCAGAGGGGGCCCCCAAAGAAGTTTTTGCCCCGGGCCCCAATTAGGCTAAGTCGGGCCCTGACAGTATTGTGCTTTACCGGTTGGTTAGGATCCGGTAATTTTGTAATTTCAGGAAATTGTAGCAATAGTTTACCATATACATTATTAACACAATTAGGTTTTACAGAGGAAATATTGCAAACACTTAATTTAGCAGGAGTGTTTAAATGAGTAATAGAATCGATAAGACGGTGATTCCGTAAATCAAGCTTTAAATTAAAATAATGCAGGAAATCAGCTCCTAAAATAGCACATGAAACATCACAAATGTAAAAAGAAAAAGTAAACGATCGGCGTACACCTAAATTAAGAGTAATACTCTTTCGACCATAAACATTAATTTTTGTGCCATTGGCGGCACGAAATGTTTGGAGAACTGGCCGCGATTTATCTTGTTTGGTAGCAGATATCAGACTGGCGTCAGATCCAGAGTCAACAAGAAAACACATACCCGTATTCCTGTCTCTCACGAAAAGGCGACGAGACGTAGCGGGAGAGAGGTACGTCGCTTCTACTCTTCCCGCGTCCGGTTTCCCGCAAATGAACAGGGCGGATTGCATTTGTTTGCTTTTTGTTGGAATTTTGCATGATACCAACAAATTGTTGAATCCTTACCGCGTGACTTAGAGCGGTATCGAGGATGATTGTATTTTCTAGAAACACTTCTAGAATGTCGAAGTTCGACAACTTCTTTTCGTAACTCTTGAATTTCTTTCAACAACATCTCTGTGGACGCTGGCGTCTGAGCGGCGGCAGGTGTAGGTGTGGGAAACGAAACTGCGGCGATGTTCGACGGTGTTAAATCCAAGATACGATCGGCAATCTCTGCCGCTTTATCGGGAGTGATGGGGTCGAGTGATGCGAAAATAGTCTGCACAGGGGTCGGCATTTGCTGGGTAAATAATTCCAAAAGAAGTGCGTCGCTGATATTGTGGTTTTCTGCTCTTCTCTTCATTAAACGCAGCAATTCGGTGGGTTTCCTATCACCGAGGCTTTCACCGGCTAGTAGCTTACGTATTTCCAATGTTCGGCTTTCTCCGCATCTTTCTATGATTTTAGTTTTTAGGTCCTCGTATGGATGTGTAGTATCCGGCTTCATTATAACGTCGCGCACCATAGTAGCAGGTGCAGGAGGAAGGTGGGCGACAACATAGTTGAATTTTGTTTTTGATTCAGATATAGCTTTGGGAGTTGCTAACGCGAAAGTACTTTCCAGCATGTGGAACCATAAAGCGGGGTCCACCGATATATACGGAGGTATTACGACTGCAGAGGCTTCTGTTGTTGATCCAGGGGAGAGAGACATGGTTGCTGGCGAAAACGAAAGCGGAAGTCCAATGACGCAGTACGAAGGCGCAGGCTGTGTTCGATGGCCGGTCACCAATATAATAGTCCGGGTAACCAATATAATAGTCCCGGTAAGGTGAATCGACGAGGTTGTAATTCGTCGTGCCTCTATAGAACTAGACGCAAAGCAGAGACTCCATCAGAAGGCTTTTTTAAACACATTTATTCGGACAACACAATTCAGAACGCCGCACGGCATAGCGCGCCCGACCTGCGAGAGATTTTCTCCTCGACTCTCACGTGACGGCGCGCATCTCCCCAAAGAAGGGGGAAAGAAGTGATGTCACGTGGTTCGCCTCTCGCAGATTGGAGCGGGAACACTACAGGCTTCCCACTGCGGGGTTTGTCAGCGACATCCTCTCGGCCCACCTTGAACGACTTGTGCCATCGGTGAAATTGTGATTTGGACAAGCTATCACTCCCATAGGCCTGCTGAATTAATAGAAATGTTTCGGTGGCGGACTTCCTAAGTTTAACGCAAAATTTGATAGCGTAACGTTGCTCCATAGAACGATCCATCGCGCCGTGTTACATTAAGCTCAAAACGGGCTTCACAAAACGCACGTCCTGACTTTCCGGCAGCTCGAAGCCGATTGAAAATGGGTGCATTATGAAGCTAACACCCCCCTTCACCTAGCCCAGCAGGTTAGAAGGCGCTGCGGTATACAGTCGCGTCTGGAAAAAATTGGTCGCATTACTTATGGAACGCACGCTGTATCTATCGCCCTGTGCGATAACTTTTGGGCAGATTAAGGTAGAGAGTTCAACTCTTGCACAAAAATAGCTCTTGCCTATTAGAAGGATGAGTTCACTGGCCAGCAAAATGTGGCCATGGGAAATGGTGAAATTTCAATACAAAATTTTGCTCAGAGCCGGATGAATTCAGAAAGATTTAAAAAAATATCCATCCTTTGGATTCAATCCGCAAAGGAACTTAGTCCGAGAGATCAGTTTTTGTTTGTTCCGGTTCGGATAGAAATCGTTTGACTCTTATTTATATTTCCCGAATATTTCTATTCGGGTCGGATCAAAAAGGATTTGTTCTTCGGATAGATATCTTCAAGCCCTGGTTAGAACTCAATCAAGATAATAACAAATGTTTATTTGATATCATTAACATGATACTTATACTGGTGTATACAGTCGAACTCCGTTATAACGAACTTCAAGAGACCAAAGGTTTTGTTCGCTATATCCGAGCCATTAAGAAAAATGCTAGAGTTTACAAACTGTACAACTCATTAGTTGCTATGTATATTCAATAATGATGCATTGAAAGAATGATAAAATCTATTAAAAATTATCATTAATGAATTAAATTGACTAAAATCGATTACATTAAACTGACACAATACTTATTAAAGTAACTAAAAATGAAGACAAATGGAAATAAATTGATTTTTTCTTTAATAGTTGCTCACTGTTTTGATTCAGAAATAATCGGTAATCTTCTGCTGACGTGATGCCGATTTCAAAAACATTTTCTGAATTTCTTTTTCCAATACATCAAATGACTCCAACACTCTTTTTTCCACGGTTTGTGTTGACAAGAACTTATTAATTACACTCGTCGCTGCTGTAGCATCTGAGATGGTGGAGATTTCGTCATTTATGTGCTCCTCTTCATCAACATCAGAAGCAGAATCTTCGATTTCAGAATGATTCATTTTAATTTCTTCCACAATATCTTCATCAGTCAGATTTTCACATGTAATGACTTCATCATCACAAGTTTCGAATAATCTGAGAATGATGAAATTTTGTGCTTTTCTATCCACATCGCGATAGGTAAATCTTCATCTTCTTCTTCAACATTCGTTGTATCTTCAACATTCTTAAAAAGTTTAAAAACATTTTAAAATTCAGTTGTCGACTGAAAAAAATGTTCGTTATAGCCGATTCTTAAGATTTCAGAGGTTCGCTATAAAAGGATAAATTAGCATTAAGTAAATTAGAAAAACGGCGGGACCAAAATTTTCGTTCGTTATATACCAGGTTCGCTATAACGAGGTTCGACTGTACATAAAAAATCTTTAGCACTTTTGAAAATTATCCTGATAGATTAACTAAAATAATTTGTTTTTGAAGTTATGTATTTATATTATTTGACTGACATGTTCTTTTTACCATATATTATTGTAATCAGTGAGGAAGGTCTCATATTATAGTACATAAGTTTATAATTTTCTTTAAAAATTTTTCTTTAACGTCAGGTATCAGAGTTTTTTGCACTTTGTTAAAATTGATGTCCTTAATTTTAGAATTTGACTGAGATTTCCCGAAATTCAAGATCTTTTTCTGACAAAATAATGGAGTTCTCATGTATGCTGGTTTTTTGTTGGTTTTAGTCTAATTTACCCATACTCTGATTTTATATCTTAGAATCAAAATTGAAATATTTATTGTATGGTTCTGATGTTTACAATAGGAAAGGCAGCTCATCGTCTCTGCGCCGTAATGTGACATAACTTTTCAGAACGATTTCGGGCATAAACGAGGATGACCTTATGAATATAAAATGCTAATTTAAATTAGTGGAAGAGCATGTGGCAACCCAACTCGCAGACAGCTCCGACGTCGCGTTCTGCGCATCTGGTTTGCGTAGGAGTGGGGATTGCCGCGGACATTGGAACACCGATCTTCACTACTTCACACTCTCCGTACTAGCGTGGTACGCACGTTTCTCCGTTCCGAATTCACCGCGATGAGCTACGAGCAGCGCCCGCTCTAGAGGTTACGTCGCCCCGGACAAAAAGACAAATTGCCGCTCTTTAAGAAATATATATATATATATATATATATATATATATATATATATATATATATATAGTAGCTGAAAACCCGCGCTTCGCTACGGAGTACATTGAAATTAAATACAACGGTCAATGTATGCAATTAATTCCAAAAAAAAAAAAATATATATATATATATATATATTTATAATAAATACGACGATCAATGTATACAATTGATGTAAAAAAAACATATTTATAAAAAAATCGTAAGGGATATTTTTATAGACAAAATAAAGTCCAATCGTCTGCCACATTAGCAAGAAAAAATTATTTTTTGTCTATTTTTTTTTTTGCACGTGGCGATAAATTTATTTAAAGTACCAGAAAAAGAAATCACGTGATCAGCATTTAATAAATTAAATTCTAAAAATTAATCTTTAAAAATTCACCAAAAATCAGGAAATGGAGGTAAAAATTCGAAATAAATTTCATTTTGAAGGAATTTTTATGATCTTTCTCGTGATTTAAATTTTATAACTCTCAATGTATTATTTTAAATGCAAACGTAAAAAAAGTTTAAAAAACAGCTTAAAAATTTAATTTTAAAAAAATCTAAGAAGAATTTTTGAAAAATCTTTCTTAGTGCACCCCTACACTATTAGAAGAATCGCCATGCAAAATTTCAGCCCTTTAGGTCCAGCGGTTTGGTCTGTGCGTTGTATGTCAGTCAGTGAATGAATGAGTCAGTTACGGAACTGTTTTATATATATATATACAGTGGCTCCCAAAAGTGTTCGTACACTTACGAATTTCAATGAAATATGGGTCTATCCATTAATTAAAATGAATATTTCAGAATGGGTATTTAATAATAAGATCTATAATATATTCTTAACAAAACTACATGAAATATTTTGAAAACATAGTAAAACTTTATTTTTAAGAAACCAGTCATCAAAAAGTAACAAAAACTTTATCTCACAAAAGTCATCGTACACTGAAATATTTTCGGATAAATTCATAATTAAAATTATTGTCTGGCGCTTTATTTTTATTTTTGAATTGTGGCGGCATTTAAAATATCGTTTGGCTTTAATTTTTGCTTGCCTACTCCGTAATATTCTATTTATTATTTAAAAATGGCTCGTAGTCGTAAAGAAACAACAAACAGCATTCGAAAATTGATTATTTTTCATCATAGTAGTGGTAAATCAGTTCGGAATATTGCTAAATTACTTAATTTATCCCATTCTACTGTGCAGTATGTGATAAAACGCTTCAAAGAAGAAAATCAGATCGAAAACAAGGTAAGAAAAGGTCGTCCGGCAAAGTTAACAAAATGTGATCAGAGATTTATAATTAGAAAATTTGTGAAAAATCGATGTTTGAATGCTGTAAAAGTTTCTGCAGAATTTAATGAAACATTTTCTACTTCAATTTCACCTGAAATTTTTTGACGAGTTCTCAGAACAGCTGGATTACATGGGCGTTCTGCCCATAGAAAATTTTTTGTGAGTGAGAAAAACAGAAAGTTTAGGCTTCCCTTCGCACTATCAATGATAAATAAGCCCCAAACCTATTGGAATAATGTCTTATTTGCCGATGAACATTTTTGGTGCTGATGGGCGTATAATTGTATGGAGAAGAAAAAAATGAGGAACTTAATCCCAAGAACTTAGTAGGAACAGTTAAGCATGCCGGTGGAGGTATCCTTGTGTGGGGGTGCATGTCAGCATCAGGACTAGGTGATTTGGTATTTATTGATAACATAATGAATCATGCTGTTTATATAAATATTTTAAGAGACAATTTAAAATTATCTGCCCAAAATTTGGGTATTGGAAACAACTTTGTTGTTTATCAAGATAACGATCCTAAGCACACGGCTCTCAACGTTCGCCTCTGGTGTCTCTATAATTGTCCACAAGTTTTGAAAACACCACCTCAATCGCCAGATTTAAACCCAATAGAAAATATTTGGAGAGAACTGGAAGTTCGAGTACGAAAACACGACATTCACACGAAAAGCGAACTAAAAACAATTATGATGGAAGAATGGATGAACATTGATGCAAAAATTACAAAAGAACTACAAAAGAGATTTTTTACAAGTGTACGATGACTTTTGTGAGATAAAGTTTTTGTTACTTTTGGATTATTGGTTTCTTAAAAATAAAGTTTTACTATGTTTTCAAAATATTTCATGTAGTTTTGTTAAGAATAGATTATAGATCTTATTATTAAATACCCATTCTGAAATATTCATTTTAATCAATGGATAGACCCCTATTTCATTGAAAATCGTAAGTGTACGAACACTTTTGGGAGCCACTGTATATATATATATATATATATATATATATATATATATATGTGTGTGTGTGTGTGTGTGTGTGTGTGATAATAACGGCCCACCATTAGATATCTAAAGCGTATTTAAAATTATCCTGTTAATAAAGCACGACCCCTTTTCTAAAATTGCAACCTAAAAGTAAAATAAGATAATTTATCGTAGCCCTGCAGATCATTATACAGGCATGTGAAGTGGCTGAACTGAATAACATCCCCAGATATGAGTGTAGGAAGTTTATGAGATTCCGAATGCCAGTGTAATGTCAAAATTCTTGAAGAGCCCTCGAACCACTCTGAATTTATGGGGTCTGTAGCGTCAAAACCACACTTTATAAGAACTTTATGGCCACTTATTCTGCACCCAGGTCAATAGTTCGCGGTTCTAACAAGCGCGGGATCTAGCAGTACAGTCCCCGGGAAAACTTAAGCGGACACGTGAACTCCACGAATCTAAAGTCGCCCAATTAAAATATTAAGTAGTTTAGGCCCTCTGGCGTCAATATCGCAAAGCACTCATTTACTATTTGCGTGAACAGAAGATTTTTCTCTCTTGGTGTCTAACTCTCGTTGCTGTCGGACCTGCGGTCCGCTTCTGTCTTGTAATGTAATCCGCGCCCCGTCAGGCCAAGTAATGTGGCCTCTGCAGCTAATGCCTTCTAATAAAGAAAGCAAGTCTTCGAAGTTGTGTATTTCATCAATGGCTCCATGTGTGCGTTTCTCGCCTAAAGTTCGTAAGTGCTTCCCTGGATCTACACTGCGCCCGTCTGCATCACACCTTCGTGCCGGCTACACCTCCGATTAGTACTATGCCTCTCCTCCACGGCGTGAGGTACGGGGCATCATATATATATATATATATATATATATATATATATATATATATATATATATATATATATACACAGGGAATCTCGATCGATCGTTTTCCGAATCATCGTTTTCCCGTATGTATCGTTTATTTCACCCATTCCGACGATCATATTGCTTTGTTATGTTCCCGCATCTATCGTTTCTCCGCATTTATCGTTCAGTTTAGTCGGTCCTTTGAAAAACGATAGATCGAGATTCCTCTGTATATATATATATATATATGTGTGTGTGTGTATACATGAAATGTCCTTATGGACATCTCATGAAATAGTAGCGTACATCGTGGCCGGAAAATAATAAAATCAGCTTCAGGAACAAACTAATTTATTAAACAGTGAGTAAAGCAAAACATTTTACTCGCTTCGAGCCAGTCCAGCGTCTCTCGCAATGAGCGCCAAAATAGAATTAGGTCAGAGAGGTTGCCAGAATTGGCGGAGGAAGTTAGTATATGGGAATGCGAAGCGTTTGCGCCAAGACAAGAAGGAGGGGTTACCAGGCTAGAGATGAAAGACAGAATGGGCGATTATAGGTAGTTAGTAATATTATGACATATATATATATATATATATATATATATATATATATATAAATTTTTAAAGAAAGGTACATATTTTTTTATTTTCAATAAAAATCAAATCATTTTATTTAAATTTTTATAAAAGCATCTATTTAGAAAGAAACATATAACATAACATAACATTGATAATCAAGCAGTACAAAACAGTAGAAATTAATTAAGAAATATTTGTACCTAGCCACAAATTGTTAACCATATAATGTTTTAGATTTTTAAATGCTATTAAAAATGTGTATTATTGCACAAACAATCAAAATGCCATTATTTTGAAAACAAAACAAGGTAACATCAACTACACTAAAATCACAAAGAAACTTTTTTTTCTTACTTTCAGTTCTGCAAACTTTTTTATTACATCTTTTAAATTTACTTGATCAGCAATTTCAAACTCAATTGCCAAAATGGCCAAATCTGTAAGATGATTTTGTGTAGTAGTCGAACGTAAAAATTTCTTAATTTTAACTTCTAAAGAAACTCCTTTCGCCACTTGCTACAGTTATTGGTATCATTAGCAATATTCTTAAAGCAATAGTAAGGTTTGGGGCAAAATTTAACTTTGTTATTAATCTCAGTACATTGCTCAGGCTTTCTATTTTGCCCAAAAGCGCAGATACTGCTGAAATTTCCTCTGCTAATTCTAGCCCATTTATGTCAACAGAATCACCATCAGTTAAAATGCATTCTAAATTTTTACAGTGTTTTAGTAGCATTTCTTTGGACATGGTATTTAAATCGTATGTATTATATAAGATTTGAAAATAGTTACTATGATTAAGAAGTTGTTCAAATCTAGCATTTAGTGCTTGATCTATTGTAAAATTAAAAAAAAATCTATTTTATATTTTTCTTTTGGATCTTTAATGGGTTCACCTACTGCTTAGTATGAGAAGTTCCTTTTTCTTCTTCTAACGCGATGTGTTATTGTTGATCCAAAATTAGCCTCCACATCAATTTCCGTAGCAAGTTCTTTTGCATTAATAATAATTTCATCGAAGGGCGAATCCGATCGAAGATTCTCAAAAAATATTTTGTAGTTTTGCAAAAGATCAAGTGCAGAGGCTAGATCAAAATCTTTTGTTTGCATAAACTTGCTTATTGGATTAATGGAATTTAGTATTTTATGCCAAATAACTAATGAACACAAAAACTTAAATTGTTTAATACAATTTAATAAACCCGAGGCCTCGTCTCTTATTAAATTATCAATTTCTTGGTTTTCGTAAATGCTTAGCAAGGCGTCGTAGACATCTCCCAAATGGAATCTCAAAGGCCTCTATCCTACTCTCCCATCTAGTGTCACTCAATGGTTTCAAAGTTAAACCTTGAACATATTTTAAAAGTATTGCCCATCGATAAGTAGATGCCGAAAAAAATAAATATATTTTTTGGACCATGTTGAAGAAATTAGTGGCTTCCAAGGATGCTTTTGCCATATCATTAATAATGTCTACTGCACCTGTTTTGCATCTGGTTCTGAGAACCATGCCACAGCACTGCGACATACTTACCTTTAAAAGTTAAGAAAGCGCACTGAAGTAAATTTTAATGAACTTCCACTTGTTATCTCCACCGACGTAATATCAAGAATAATGCTATTGTTTAATAAAAACGTTCTTTTATAATTAGAGGTAATAAGCAAATCTATGCATGTTCAAACACAAGTTGAAGCAGAGCTCTGCTCGCGTGCTAATACTTTCTATTCAGAGAAGTATATGCATGTTCAAACAAATTCAAGCAGCGTCCTTTACAAATTCTGCGTTAATTTTTCAATAATAGTGTAAATATTTTTAGCTTTTAGACATAAACAATATAAATATGTTACGCACTGTAAATTATTAGTCAACGAAAAAATCGATATGTGAAATTTTCTATTAATTGGGTATTTAACTCATGAATACTTTTCTCACACTTACAGCCAAAATACCGCCCCTAAATTTTCGCGCCCTGGACAAACGTCCGGGTTGCCCACCCTTAGAGCGGGCCCTGCTACGAGCCGGGTTTTCGTAACGATTATTGTAAATTTATGTCATGTGTTAAGTTTTAAATAAAAGAACATGTTAATAAGTTCTAATTGCTGCTTATACCTTCTGATGTTCGTAATATGGGAATAATAGATCCCATAAATTGGTGACCCGGAGACTGACTGGACAATTTTGTTTTCGATTAGCCGCGTGGCCTACCAAGCAGCAATCCATCAGCATCGTCCCGGTTTGTCTACAATTTTGGTGAAATTGTGCTTCATATGATCTCTTAAGCCGCTAACCATTCGGAGTACGTCTCAATTTTTCTGGAAACTTCTTTTTTTCCCGCGGCCGTCATCTGCAATATAGTCCAGTCAAATTAGCTCAAAATGGCGGCGAATCATGCATTAAATAAAGGGGTTGAGATTTTTTCAGAAATGTGTAGGGGTTGGTTCCCTGAACAACGCCTAATAAAGTCCCCTCGATTTCAGGCGCCGCGGGGGGGGGAGGTCCAAAAGGTCCCTTTTTCAGTTTTTGACGTTTATCTCGAAAACGGTGAGTCGTACAGAAAATTGTCAAATACATAAATTAAAGCTGATAAAATTCCCTTCCGAATGGTATATCATGGTATATCCACGTTTGTACCTAAGTGTTACCGTTTTCAAGATATGAGACGTTGAATATGAAAAATTTTTTTAAAAAGTGGTAGCGGTTCAAGTACCTCGTCAAACTTCCTCTTCTAACTCTTTCCCCTTCCATTTCTCAGAAAACTCGTGATAGAAAAAGTTGTAGAGCGAAAAATTTCCTTCAAAAATGTATAGATTTATGCTAATTTATCTTCACCCGGTAAATAGTTAGAGCGTTTTGAAGTTTAGGGGTACTTTTCAACATTTTGCTAGTAAAATGCTCGTCACTCAAGTTTCGTTTCCAAGGTCTGTAACTCTCTTAATCACTTTGTATGCTGTTTAATTAGATACGTATAATACTCATAACCCGTATAAATAATAAATTATGTATACCAGTACGTATAATGTATATCTCATAATATACAGAACACTTGTAGTACAAAGGAGGAAGTAAGAAAACAAACCAAAATGTATAAAAGTGTGTAAGGTATACACAAGATTCGATTCACAAGAATCGAACTTTTGAGTGAATTAAAGAAGCTGCTTTAGATATGCTAATTTCGGCATACGCGCTTAGTATAAATACCACGCAGCGTCATTAATGGAAAGGGGAGGTTGTTAAGGTTGAAAAGGTGTTATCCTGCGCTAGTGCTTAGCGGGCCAGAAGTTTACATGGCAGTACTGCTGGTTTGACTTACTGTTCGTGAGTATAAAAATATATTGTTCTTGAAAGCTGTGTTTATACATTCCGTACAAGTAGTACGCATGCTTATTGCTGTAAAAGCCAATTATATGTGCAACGAATTCAATAAACATTGTTTCATGTATAAACGTGGGTTTGCATCAAAATACAAGTAGAGTGCCCCCTAAATAGTAGAAACTCTATACTGGCGCCCGAAAGATATATATACCCTGGTAGTTAGCGTTACATTTGTAACGAACAACATAATTGAAATTAAAAACTGTGTACTGTGTACTTATATTGATAAAATTGTTGCAAGTACTTATATACTATTTAAAAATGAGTGTTGTAGAACAAAATCCTGCTGGAAATTTCCCTCGGGTAATTATGGTTCAGCAAATTGCGCCATTCGAAGCCACCTTCAATGGCGGCCCCTCAAGCCAATTCCTAAAGAAAATTGAGCATTACTTTCAGCAACAATGCACCCCAGAGGGGGATAAACTTAAAATTGCTCTAGCCGCTTTAAGAGGTAGTGCATTTCAGTGGTACACATGCATGCAAAGCAGTAATCTGATTTTTGACTATTTGTCATTCAAGCAACAGTTTCTTAGCGTTTTTCCAAAGACCTTTAATCAAAGTGAAATTGAAGCGGAAATTTATTCGCTAAGGCAACGTGAAGGTCAGTCTGCATTAGATTTTGCTATGGAAAAGATTTCCAAGTGTGAGGAATATTTAGAAGGGGTGACGGAAGCGATAATCTTAAAAATAGTTATCCAACGTTTGAAGCCAAGTGTTCAAGATTTTTTAGATAATCAAACAATTACAAGCAAGGTTACCCTCCTTCAAGCTTTGGCTAAATATGACAATAGACATTTCTTCGCTACCCCTCACCGTCATTCAGGTACGAGAAGTTTTATACAGCCGCGCCAAAATTTTTCGCGAGTTTCAAACCAGCAGCGTAAGCAGTACCGCAGGCAAAATAATAGAAGCGCACGGCGTGATAATGAAATTAGTGCACTTAAAGTAAATAAAATGCAAGCACCTTACTTGCACTGGCAAGTTGATTCACATGATATGGTTCAACCTGTTGAAACTGTGTGGTCAAATGTATTATTTTGTCCGAGCAGTAATCATTATTTTGAGAATAGTGAAAGTCAGGGTATTTTTGTGGCTTATAAAGAAAGTGAGTCTAGCTGGAATAATGAGGTAATTCCAGTACAAATTTCTGAAAATATTGCCGATACTAATGCTAGTGGTTTAGAAAATAAATCATCTGACACTTCTATTAATGCTATACCTGATATTATTGATGATATACCTGATATTTTAGATGATATTCACACATCTGTTAATGAAGGAAATTTAGTAGATGACGAAGTATGCGTTACGGAAGTTAGTGAATACTTATTAGTTGACGACAATAAAAATTCTTTAAACGATAGTAGGAACTCGCTAGGTAATGATGATATCATTTCAAGTTCCCATCCGAATGAGGATTGTGTAGGCCAGGTTGATAATATGGTTTTAAATAAAGTACATGAAAACCATACTGAGAGTCAGGATGAAAAGTTGACACAGAGTTATACTGTAAGTAGTTTAGCTGATGCTTCGGAAGTTATAGACGCAGGTTGCATTAAAACGCACCAGTACGAAAAGCTTAATCTTCCTAAGACTGAAGCAGTGTTAAAGAATTTAAATGATAACGATTCTGATATCGCAAGTTTCAAAGAGACTTTTTCGTCAAAAGAGGATAAAACTAAAGTTAAGGGGGATAAAAAACGTGAAAAAGCGCCTTCAGGTTCCAGCATTAAAACTGCAAATACTGAAGTAATTAAGGCGGTAAACAAGAAGTCGCATAAGCACCAATACCAAAAACAGAGTCAGTTTGTTGAAAAACATGACACAAGTAGAGAGATAAAGCCAGTAACTAAACACGTTGGTGCGGCGTATAAATTTGACAAAATAGAATCTGCATTAAAATCTAATACCGATACAAGCAAAAGTACGAAGAAAAATAAAGTGTGCACTACAAAATCTCCATCAAAGGATGAATGCGTCGCTGATAAGGTACATAAGGTTATCAAAAGGAAGAATGACAATTTTAAAGTTCCTTTGCATAAGTACAGGAAACGGAAGATTTCTGCCGCCCAGCAAGGTTGGCCTCCTCCCAAGAGACCTCCTGTCCATCGTCAAGCCGGACCAGCGCCTCAGGACCTACGACCTGCTGCACAAAGGATGCCCACACGGTCAACGAACCCCTTTACTAGGACTGCGACCATCAAGAGAGGTTCCACGGATTGGACAGACTGGTGCAAGGAAGTTGCTGCATTCATGAGGAACAAGTCTTGTATCAACTTTCTTATTCTAACTCCCACCCTTTAATAAAACCGAACCAAATTGGTTTGAAATTCCCCAGTGTATATACTGTGTAAACATTTTGAGGGGAAGGGGTGAGCCACTGAAAAAAAATACGGCATACTGTTGTTTTATAAATTTTTGAAGGGGACATGTAGTGACTAGGAAAAAAATACATACTGCACAATATACCAATTAACCACTAATGTACTAACTTCACAAAAAAATAACACATGTACATTATAAATTGGGGGAAAGCAGATACAGTCAAGAAATGTCATGCTGTGCAATTGTGTTGTCACTTTTAATTAAAATAGATATTCTAGGGCGCAGTTGGCCATCCCAGTATCCGCAACTCTGCAAATCCACTGTTTGATGGTGTCACCTGGACCCTTCGGGGTTAGTTTTGTAAAATGGTAGTGGCGTTTTTCCCCCACACAACGTGTGGAAGGTTTTTTGGCTTTGCCACCCATTATGTAAAAAGTCAGACCAGCACGCGTTTTAAATTAGTTAACTGAAGCCGTTCAGACCTCAGTTACCTAATTTTTTTTTTCGAGGGAGGCCAGTGTAAGGTATACACAAGATTCGATTCACAAGAATCGAACTTTTGAGTGAATTAAAGAAGCTGCTTTAGATATGCTAATTTCGGCATACGCGCTTAGTATAAATACCACGCAGCGTCATTAATGGAAAGGGGAGGTTGTTAAGGTTGAAAAGGTGTTATCCTGCGCTAGTGCTTAGCGGGCCAGAAGTTTACATGGCAGTACTGCTGGTTTGACGTACTGTTCGTGAGTATAAAAATATATTGTTCTTGAAAGCTGTGTTTATACATTCCGTACAAGTAGTACGCATGCTTATTGCTGTAAAAGCCAATTATATGTGCAACGAATTCAATAAACATTGTTTCATGTATAAACTGTGTGTGGTTCAAATTCAAATAGAGAGCCACTTCAAATTATATACACCCAGGTCTGGGTAGAAGTGAGCATAGATTCTCTATAAGTGTCACTTTAGCTCAGATCATTTTGGAAAATTTAGATATCACACCGTATGAAAAAGAAGAAGTAGTTCAATTACTCCAGACCTCAGTAGAAATTACTCCACAACATATTTCCACAAATACCTCCCTTGCCAGCATTCAGTGGAAATTGAGCAACGAATTGTCACGTCTCAAAGGTAATGGGCCAATAGCAGCTTTGTGGGTCCAGTACTTTGAAATGGAGGTTTTGAGGAAAAAATTCATTGCAGCACAGCGCAACTGGGAAGATCATATGATATGCGCCCAACTGATGATACCTTACTTCCATGACAGCGGGCATTTTCATTATGCAAAGTGTACTCATCTATATGTACAACACATGCTGGGACTAACAACTCGCCTCCTTCAACTTAAACAGGATTTTATAGATCGTGGATACTTCACTGTAAACATAACTGGAACACCAATGGCTGGTGTGTGGTCTGACATGGCAAATGAGGTGACACTCATGTGTGACATGAAGAGTGAAGGAGAATTAACAATTGGGAGGATTAATTAACAACAGGAGAATTAATTAAATTGGGCGATGCTTTAGTGATTCGGTGTTGGCGAAATGGGTTGTGGGAGCACGCTCAGCTAAAGCAATATGTAGTTCATTTGAGATGTTTTGTGGCGTCCATACTGCAAGCGGAGAGCAACATGTTGAGTTTCGAGCATCACGCATAACCAAAGATGATCTAGACAGAAGGAAGCTTGCTCAATGGTTGGCTGATCATCTGCCTTTTGCTGAACGTAATTGTTTCATGTCACTTTCAACGGGAGTAATTGGAACAAGTAACGTAAACTGCTACCAGGCCTTAGAATAAAAAAGTCAGCACTGTATGATGCTTTCCCAAAATGTAATCAACTGATCAATGTGAAGAACAGTTTCACGGTAATCGATGGCGGCTTCTTGCTTCATAGAGTAAAGGGGAACACCAACACCACCTTCGTCTCCATCTGCGATCAATATGTATCGTACATATTCAACCATTACGGCAGCAGTTAAGCTGTGGTTTTTGATGGTTATGAAGACACGAACTCCACGGAAAGAGACGAACAACATCGGAGAGCATCCAGTAAAACATCAGTGGACATTGACTTCAAAAAGAACATGGTGGCTACTGTTCATCAGGAAAACTTCCTTCCCAATGAAAAGAGCAAAACCAAGCTCATTACTATGTTAGTTCAGGCCTTGGGTGCAAGAGGAATACAATACAGTCAGTCTACTATAGCCAAAGGAGATGCTGACTGCAGTATTGTCAGAGGTGGGTGGCAAAACACCTCTCATTCAACTATGGTGATAGTAGGTGAAGACAGACTTGCTCGTCTTACTTGTGGCACTCACCCCATGAGACACGAATGTGTTTTTCATGAAGGCCGGACGGGGCAACACAGAAAACAGGCTCTACTCTTCACAACATCTTCAGGTCTTATCATTCAGCCAGTACATTCTCTTCATCCATAGTTTCTCAGGATGTGACACTACGTCAGCGATTTATGGTAAAAGCAAAGCAGCAATAGTACAATGTTTCCAGCGGTATGCCAATGAAACAACAAACGTCGCCAAAGTTTTTTATGACTCCAAATCTTCACCAGTAGACATTGCTGGAGCTGAAGAACGAATGCTCCTGCTCATGTTCCAGGCCCCGCCAAATGAGCATGATCTCAATCACCACAGGTACCTTTCCTTTTTCTTTGCTCGTACTGACCCCATTAAGTAAATTTAATAATTTATATAATTCATTAATATTCAATAATACGTTGTACACTATCTGGCCAAAAGTATCCGGACACCCCCCTAAAGAAATGGATCTAGCAGGTAACGTAATTTGATGCGTAACCGAAAGCTATAAAAGTATTGGTAGTTTACAGTGGAGGGTCCGGACCATGTATTGTAGTTACGACTACTCTTCCTGAAACTCCTGAAACTATTGGTAGTGGTTTGTCAGGTCATATTTATGCGTTTGTGAGACGATGAGTAAGTCAAAAGAGCTTAGTGACTTTGATCATGGCATTATAGTGGGATGCCACCTTTGTGGGAAATCAGTTAAAATTTCGGACATTCTACAGAAGCTAAAATGATAGTGTAGACTTTGACTTGTTTGAAACTTTTTCCGAAGTATCAGATTGACGGCTTTTAATATATAGGAAAGCAGTTGATGAAATAAATTATATATAATCTATTTAATGTAAGTACTTGTTGTTTGAACCTACTTTTGATAACCATTTTTTGATTATATGAACAACTTTTATACATTTTGGTTTGTTTTCTTACTTTCTCCTTTGTACTACATGTGTTCTTCTGTATAATATGAGATATACATTATACGTACAGGTATACATAATTTATTATTTATGCGAGTTATAAATACGATACGTATCTAATTAAACAGCATACAAAGTGATTAAGAGAGTTACAGACCTTGGAAACGAAATTTGAGTGACGAGCATTTTACTAGCAAAATGTTGAAAAGTACCCCTAAACTTCAAAACGCTCTAACTATTTACCGGGTGAAGATAAATTAGCATATATCTATACATTTTTTAAGGAAAATTTTCACTCAACAACTTTTTCTATCATGAGTTTTCTGAGAAATGGAAGGGGAAAGAGTTAGAAGAGGAAGTTTGACGAGATACTTGAACCACTACCACTTTTTTTGAAAATTTTTTATATTCAATGGCTCATATCTCGAAAACGGTAACATTTAGACACACACATGGATATACCATTTGAAAGGGAATTTTATCAGCTTTAATTTTTGTATTTGACAATTTTCTGTGCGACGCACCGTTTTCGAGATAAACACCAAAAACTGAAAAAATTGACCTTTGGGACCCCCCACAACCCCCCGCGGCGCCCGAAATCGAGGGGACTTTATTAGGCGTTGTTAAGGGGTCCAACCCCTACACATTCCTGAAAAAATCTCAACTCCTTTATTTAGTGCGAAATGAAAACCTAATTTGACTGGACTATAACTCGCACGTGGCCCGACAAGACAGCGTGTTTGTGAAGCTCCAAGAATTTTTTTTCTCCACCATCCTGCTACTGTGTGTTGTGTCCTCGCTTACGATATGTCTGGTGCAAGGTTTTATACCTTACAGTGATTATTCTGAATTCTTGAGACAAAGGATCAAACAGCGGTCACGTGTCGCACGCCTATTTTTTCTACCTAACTGCTCGGATAATTAAGCCCTAGGACTAATTAAGTGGATTATCACAACTATCTACGTGATCGGTAAGCTGTCCCATTATTTTTTTTACCGTAAACTCTATTAAACTTACCTTCTCAGTATTGCGTATATATTCTCTTCCAACCCTTATCCTTTTTTTTGGTAATGTATTTTCGTACTGTGCTGTACCAGATATTATCCCCGTAATTTCATTACATGCTAGCGTCTCTTTCCTATATATATATATTTTTTTTGCTAGATTATTTTTTGTCATTTTTGTTTTGCATTTTGGTATTGATGTTTTCTTTGCATACTTTATTTCTATACATACTTTTCTTTGCACATGCTCGATTATTACCCTACTGAATACTTATATCGTATAACAACTGTATTTCACCTTATTTTTGCACAATTACCTTTGGCATACTTAGCTGTTGAATTGTATTTGTATTGTTTCTCTCCTTGATTTATATGATGCAACCTTCCGGCGAACCTTCCGCGAATCTTTCGCGCGTCTCCATTAAACCACCTTCTTTCTGGAAGACCAATCCATACATATGGTTTAGGCAAATTGAAGCACAATTTGCCATTGCAAATATTACGGCGGACTCCACAAAATTTAGCCACGCCATTGCAGCCCTAGAGTCCAGTATTTTATACCCAATTGCTGATTTCGTTCTAAATCCACCTGACAAGGACCAATATAATACTCTAAAGCAGCGATTGATTGAGTTGAATACCGAAAGCCAAGAGTCCAAAATCCGTACGCTGCTAAAAGGTCTCGAATTGGGCGACCAACGCCCTTCACAACTCTTGGCGCGAATGCGCACATTAGCTGGTACGTCGATAGGCGACCCCTTGTTAAAATCTTTATGGTTCGCGAGGCTTCCAACCTCTACCCTAAGTATTCTCGCTACCCTGAGCGATGACCTCAGCACATTGGCTGTGGCTGCAGATAAAATTCACGACCTGGCACCCCCCGAAATAAACATCGTCGCCAGTATAAAAAACACCAATCAAGGTTCCGAACTTGATTCTCGCATAGATAGGCTCACCCAGCAAGTGAACGAGTTATCGTCACTGGTACGTGGTCGTAACCCACATAAAGGTGCCCACCGCCGCGAGAACAGCCGATCGAGAAGCCGCCCTCGCCAATACAAGGAAGCGGCCAACGGGCTATGTTTCTACCACACTAACTTTGGAGAAAGAGCCAAACGGTGTAAATCCCCATGCTCCTTCCGGCAGTCGGGATCTCTCGTTTCATTGATACAGGTGCCGATTTGTCGGTAATTCCCAAATCGTTAGTACCAAACGCGACAGGCACGTCAAACTTAGTTCTTTTGGCCGCCAACGGCTCGAACATCCCCACTTACGGAACTAAACTGCTCAAGTTAGACCTCAGCCTCCGACGTTCCTTTACGTGGACGTTCGTCATCGCGGACGTTTCACAGCCTATTATAGGCATCGACTTTTTAAAGCATTTTGGCTTACTGGTCGATACCCGCAATAAATCCCTAATCGACAATCTAACTAAAATGTCTTTGAGAAGCAAATCACCTTCAACTAATCCTACCTCCACAAATATTTCTATTCTCTGGGGAAACTCTAGTTTCGACCAGCTTCTCAAAAATTATCCTCAAATCACAAATCCATCCCACCTTCCGTCCAATCCTACATCTACTTCTGTTTTCACCATATCGAAACTACGGGTCCCCCTTGTGTTTTCCAAACCCCGACGTCTGTCACCGGAATTATTACGGGCAGCACGTCAGGAATTCGAATTTCTGCTTTCCCAAGGTATCATTCGGCCATCGAAGAGTCCTTGGGCTAGTCCCTTGCATATGGTTAGAAAAACAAACGGTGATTGGCATTCAAGATTGTACGCAACTCTTGCATAATAAGTCCATTTTTTCCACCCTCGATCTGGACAGGGCTTACCACCAGATCCCTGTCCACCCAGATGACGTGCCAAAGACCGCCGTCACCACTCTTTTTGGCTTGTACGAATTCGTATTCACTCCTTTCGGTCTTTGAAACGCGGGACAAACGTTTCAGCGTTTGTCCCGTTCAATGTACGTCCTTTCGTCCCAAATGCATTCCTAGAACGTCTGTTCCACTCCCTGCATGGACTATCTCACCCTAGAGTACGAGCAACCAAGAAGCTCATTTCAGAGCGTTATGTGTGGTCATCAATGGCGAAAGACATCACAGCATGGACTCGTACCTGCTTGAGCTGTCAACGCTCAAAGGTACATAAGCACACACGCAGCCCCTTGCATCAATTTTCTCCGCCATCTCATCGCTTCGATCACGTACATCTTGATTTGGTGGGCCCTCTTCCGCCTTCGGAGGGATTCACTTACTTGCTTACGTGCGTGGATCGGTATACTCGATGGCCGGAGGCGATCCCGATAACGGACATCTCGTCCGAGACAGTAGCACGCACTTTCATCAGTCAGTGGGTTGCCCGTTTTGGAACTCCTTCCGTCATCACCACCGATCAAGGACGCCAGTTTCAAGCACATCTTTTCTCTGCTCTGATGTCACTGCTAGGCACGAAGCACATCCGCACCTCGCCGTACCATCCAGCGGGCAACTGGCTAGTTGAGCGTTTTCACCGCTCACTTAAACAGGCCCTTAGATGTCACTCAAACAACCGGTGGACTGACTCTCCCATTAGTCCTCCTAGGACTCCGCTTCTCGTTGAAGGGAGACCTCCAGTGCACAAGTGCGGAGCTAGTATATGGCTCTACTCTTCGCCTCCCTGCAGATTTTCTCCATCCATCCCCACCCCCTGCAGTCGAACCATCCGAGTTCGTGTAACATCTCCGTAGCTTAATGCAGTCTCTCACCAACTCCCACTTCTGCTCACCACAATCCGACCACCTTCGTGCACCCTGCTCTCGAATCGTGCTCTCATGTCTTTGTGCGCTATAATGGGATCCGGCGCTCACTACAGCATCCGTACAACGGCCCCTTCAAGGTAATGGACAGAACGGCTAAATATTACACATTGCTTATGAATGGTAAGAATTGTGTTATTGGCCTCGACCGTTTAAAGCCAGCATTCCTCACCACCAGTAGCTCCCTGACGTCGCAACATCCTGTGTTGAATCCAAATGATCCTCTCACGACTAGCGTACCTACTCCCAGAACTGTTAGGAGAGCTTCTCCCTCGCCAACTCCAATCACGACCCCAGTTCCAGTGTCAACGCGTTCTGGTCGACGGGTTTGGTTTAACCTCCGCTACTTGTAATCCTCAGTACCTACGGTACTTGGGGGGAAAACTGTGGCAACCCAACTCGCAGACAGCTCCGACGTCGCGTTCTGCGCATCTGGTTCGCACAGGAGTGGGGATTGCCGCGGACATTGGAACACCGATCTTCACTACTTCACACTCTCCGTACTAGCGTGGTACGCACGCTTCTCCGCTCCGAATTCACCGAGATGAGATACGAGCAGGGTTTTCGTAACGATTATTGTAAATTTATGTCGTGTTAAGTTTTAAATAAAAGAACATGTTAATAAGTTATAATTGCTGGTTATACCTTCTGATGTTCGTAATATGGGAATAATAGATTCCATAAGCAATCTTGTGAGTTTTATTATTATCTGGAATTCCTATTAAACTTTGTTGTTAGGGATTTCATGGTTTATTTTGTTTGTGTGAAGAAATTTCGTATTAAAATAGAAGAAATCTCGGCATAATATTTATAATAATATCAGTACTAATAGTATTATAATATAATAACACAGTAATATGCCATATACGTTCTAAACGGAATATTCAAAAATGACTGCTGTACCAAAACAGTGCGGGCAGTTGTCAAACAGTCAATCGGTGCTGGGCTTCGAATTTCCGACCTATGCATAGCCCTGCAGTGTCCTCAGATGAGTGAAGAAAGAGTCGTCTAGGGTCACTGTATCTGAGGAAGAAAACAAGAGTAAGGCTTTGTTCACATTGCTTCCGGAGCGGTGCGTAACGTAACATCTGCGTTACTCGCATCGAAATAATTCTAATCAGTATTAGACCTTAACAGTTTCGCAACTAATCGTTTGGTGCTATGAGACTGGGTTAAAAATCTCCCGATGCGAGTAGCGTTGGCATTGACGGATGCAAAGTGAACAAAGCCTAACTATTGGGCTGCAAGTCTGCTGAACTCTGAGAGACAATAAATCTTGGTCAGATGCTTCCCGGGTTTAATGAACAAGAAGACATTTTTTTTTTACTTTTTAGTCTAATAGTTTATTACATGTTTTCTCTGGCAGCGTCCCAGATGGTCCCTGTAAGTAGGGTAAGTATGCCGAATATGAGACCCCTTTTGATTTTCATGTATAACTAGGAAAGTAAGTTAGGGATTATAGTACCAACTTGATATCCTTTTAATGTATATATTTTACTACGTATAACAATGGCAGAAAATGAAAATAACTTCACAATTTTCTTGTATGAAATTACAAACACAAATGTTCCATTTTTTGGGTCTGAAAAAAGTAGTCCTAATATGAGACTCCCACTCTACAACTCAAAAAATGAATTTGAATTACTGAAAAGATCGTAAAAAACAAAACTGTACACAATAATTAAATAACAGTTATCTCTATACACTAATAGGTGAAAAAGAAAAGTGACATTTTAAACAAATAATTTTGTTTACACCGCAGGTTCTGTTTACTTTTTGTTTTTAGATTCAAATTTTTCACATTGTTTACAAATAAAAAGTTCATCAGCTCCACAATCTTCATGGGCCCACCTGAAACACCTACATTGACGCCACTGCTATCCCCGTTTGTCTTTTGAAAATAAACAACCACAATAAAGGCATTCAGCGTCGTTTTCATCAATGCTATCATCACTGCTGTTATGGAGAGAAAGTTTTTCATCATCTTAAATTGAGCTGAGATCATCATAGCTATAATTAGGCTTATTCGTTGTCTGTTTTTCAACTAGTGTTGTATTTTCATCCATCCTTAATTTTCCCCTTCCTGTAGGGGCCCCTTTTCCTTTTCCGTTTCCCTTTCTTGTTTCCTTATTCTTATCCTTTTATCTTGATCTCCTTCTCCTTGTTTATCCTTTGATTTCTTATCTTTTAGTTCTATTCCTTTTTTTTTCTTGTAGGAAACAAAGTGTTTTTCGAATATGCTGCAGTTCTTTTATTAATGCGATCAATCAATTTATCTTTATAGGGCGATGATGTGATAATATCGGCTTTACGGTTCCTACTTGGTTTCGAGGTATTTTTCTCAGGTAACGTAGGCAAGGGATTTATTTCATCAGGAGTCACTAAGAAATGGTTAGAACTTGTTTGATCAGTACCTTCCACATTGTCACTACTGCTACATGGTTGTGAATTTCACTTGGGCTCATTGCATTTGCAGCTTCAGAGGAAACAAGGCTGTGGGAGTGAAAACTAAAATGCCTAATATGAGACCCTATCATATATTAGGCATGCTTTGGAGTCTCATTGGGCACGACCATGTTGTTGAACACGCCAACGAATTTTTTAGGTTAGGATTGACGTTAGCTTAAAAACAAACAGGCGTGTTTACACTCCACATTTATAGCTACCTATCCAATACTAACAGTTTTAATAAGAGTCTTGCCTTGAAAATGAAAACAGCCAATGAAAATAGCAATGCAAAAAAGTCGACGAGCACACATTCAGGAAAAAAATACTGCACCTTTGTGTGTGCTTGCAAACACTCGACTTACTCACCGATTACGAATGATGCAATAGACTACTGTTTTACGCTTCAGTCGCCAGGCGGCAGTACTTGATACGTCCTGTAAGCTGGGGTCTCATATTCGGCATACTTACCCTATTAATCACATCAACTTCATTTTCTTTAACACCCCCCCCCCTCTTCCAGCTTATCCTTGGTTTAACTAAAATTCTCCTCGATCTGAATGGCCTAGATACCTTAGCGTTAGGATTCCCCCCCCCGGATAACTCGCTTCACCACTTAGTCGGTGGACGGTGTTCCCTATGCTTGCGGACCTGAAATGAGTGATATGCCAACGTTGTTCACGTAAGAAAAGATATTTGATCCTATCCATTAAGAATTCTGACCTATCGACTACAACTTTGCAATTAATCAACCATTGTTTGAGCCCAGGAACTTCGACTCGCTTTTTCCTTCCTTTGTTTCATCTTTGCTGCCAGGTAGCACCCGTTTTCTTTTAACTTTTCTTATCCGTTATTGAGGGTCCAGTGGTGGATCTCGGGAGGCTGTATTACGTTGGTCCCCCAGGGTAGGATGCGCCCTGTGATATATGACTTCAATTTGAGTTTCTGATAACCAGTAGCACACCCAGGGGGTGGGCCGAGGAGCCCTGCCCACCCCCTGAGAATTTGCATTATAAATATCTTTATCTATTCAACTCGGCCCCATCCAAGATTAAATCCTGGGAGCGCCACTGCTGGTAACGCATTCCAGGTCTGCGACTGTTCACTCCAAAATTGACCACACTCTATTTCGGCCGACTCGTGCTTCCGTAGTTTCCCTTGCTTAATACCGTCTAAATTCTACTGCTTTTTATTTTTGTCTGGCTTCCGAGATTCACGCCATCTCGTTAATTTTGTCGTCGTTGCCTTACGTCAATGGTGACTTTTTTGGTGTGTATATTTTCTTTCAAATCTTGATTTAGCACCTTTTTTCCCAAATTTTTTTTTGTCCATCAACGCACTGACATGCCTTCATGTGTGTCTCATGCTTCATGGGGCGTTTCCTCACTACCTTGAGTGTGGATGACGCTATCTGGTGTAGTGTGCTAAGTAACCTCTTGCTGCGGTCTGTTCTCTATCCTCAGGGACTTTACCCCTATTTAACAAAAATTATTTAACCAGACTCAAATAAAATCTGCATACTCATTTCCTGGTTAATATTTCTTTATTATATGGTCCGTTTTATGGACGTCCATTAAACGGACGTCCATACTCAAGCTCGGTGGTTCAATAACAAAGGAAAACGTTTTTACACTGAAGAATATTAAAAGATAAAAGCAATTTTGAATTCACATAAAACACTGGACAACAAACGCCCTCTACATATGAAAAATACAACTAATTTCCGTTACACTCCCCATCTAAACTCGAACGAGTTTACTGAAGTTAAAAAATAGATGATTTACCTAAATGACACTAAAGAATAAAATTAAAGCTTTTGCATAAAATAAAAATCACACATATATATATAAATGCAAATAATAACAAAAAATATGTTCAATATTAAAGTTTCTAAAATTCAGTCTTTGAGTCCGAGTGGATAGACCAATTGTACAGGTCTTTTATAGTCTCCTTTGGAAGTATGAACTATGCAAGAACGTACAAGTCCGTCACGCCCTTGAAACACTTCTTTGACAACACCTAAGTTCCACAGCAGCTTAGATTTACTGGTGCCCTCTAGCAGAACAACATCTCCTTTTTAATACACTCAACGGAACTTGGACTTGTCATGTTGTTCATTGTTCTCAAATTTAAGTACAACTCTTTCCATTTTTTCCATAATTGGCACAGTAATCGAGATTGGTACTCTTGTCTTTTGGTAAGAGCACCTTTAGTAGATTTCCTGTGAAGGGTTTCGATGAAATGAACTGGGTATTCGACCTGATTTCTTCCTGAAAACAAAAATTGTGCTGGAGTCAAAGGATGAGGTTCTCCTATCTCGTTGCTAACGTAAGATAGAGGTCTCAGATTTACAACAGTCTCTATCTCGGAGAGAAGAGTGGTCATCTCCTCAAAGCTGAGTAGAGCAATTCGTAAAACTTTCTTCAGTGGTTCCTTAACACTCTTGACTAGTCTCTCATAGAAACCTCCCCACCATGGGGCAAGTTCTACAATGAATTTCCATGTTATACGTTTGGATGTCAGAAAATCTCGAAATTCAGTCTTCCAAAATATCAAATAGTCTCTGAAGCTCCTTATCGGTACATTTAAATGATTTCGCATTATCGGAGTAAATAGTGTGACATGTACCCCTTCTTGACAGGAACCTTCTAAAAGCCAGCAAGAACTTTGCAGTCGACATATCCGTGACCAGTTCAAGATGAATCGCCCTCGTCACAGCGCAGGCAAATAATGCAACGTACGATTTTTTAGTACCATCTTCGTACCTCACATAAATCGAACCAGCAAAGTCGGTACCGATAACAGTGAACGGAGGAGTTTCACTCATCCTATCCCTTGGAACCTGTCCGTTCAATTGATGCGAAGGTTTGACAGCATATCTTCTACAAGTCAAGCACTTTGAAATTACCCTTTTCACAAGCTGCCGGCTCTTTGGTATCCAAAATCTTTTTCGGATTTGTACTAACGTGCTTTCAACACCTGAACGCAGCATATTTTCATGTTCTTGCTTTGCAAGTAGTTCGGCGAACTTGGAATGTTTGGGAATAATAATCGGTTTTCTTTTATCAAAGGAATAGTCGCTCTCGTCAAATCTTCCCTTGCTTCTTAAAATGCCTTTATCATCAAGAAATGGAACAAGTTGGAAAATGTCCGATTTTGGTGAAATCCTTGAATTATTATGGAGAGCTTGCAACTCACCTTTGTAGAAGTGAGACTGAATTAGCATAATTAAAGTCTCTTCGGCGGCTTTCACTTCATTAGCTGTCAGAGTTTCAGCCTCAGGTTTTACCTTTTTTAATCTACTTGAAAATCGCTTCATCCAAGCCACAACTCTAATAATTGTGCTCAATTTACTACAATTATCAATATTCAATAATTTTATCTCTTCTTGAGGAACACATTCCATCACTGAAATACATTTCAGATATTCAATCTCTGTCTCATTTACCTTCTTAATTTCTGTCTTGGGCCACATCTCATTCGGAAGAGATAACCACTCTGGACCCCTCCACCAAACGGGGGAACTTATCAGAACATTGATGGAGGTTCCTCTACTGATAAGATCAGCAGGATTGTCCTTCCCAGGGCAATGGTGCCAGTCCTTTGGACGAGTAATTTCCTGTATTTCTTTGACACGATTTCTAATAAACTGTTTAAAGTTTATGGCAGGAGTTTTAACCAAACAACACACGATTGCTGAGTCGGACCAAAAATAAATTTCACAAGGCTGTTTCAAAGCTCGTATGATATTTTTATACAGCCTGACAGATAAGACTGCACCAAGAAGTTCAAGTCTTGGTAACGTTATCACTTTCAAGGGCGCAACTCTACTCTTAGCTGCAACAAAACTTGTAGATATGAGTCCATCACTAGTTTCTATTCTAAGATAAGCTACTGTACCATAAGCCTTCAAGCTGACATCAGAGAAGATATGCAATTGATACAATTTAATTTTCTCTTTACTGAATCCTAAGAAATAGTGGCGCTTTATGTCCTATTTTGGACCTTGCGCCATAAAACCCCAACCAACCAACCTAAGAAATAGTAACGCGGCACTGTTAAGTCGTTAAGTTGTTTGAATTGTTGACTTATATCACACCACTGTTGTTCTAAGTCTAACGGTAACTTTTGATCCCACTATAAGCCCCTTTTCCAAATATTTTGTATCAAACACTTCAGGAGAATAGTGAAAGGCCCTAAAAAACCAACTGGGTCAAAAATACGACCAACGATTTTCAAAATAAATCGTTTCGAGTTCTCTTGTTTGTTAATTAACTTTGACAAATGATCAGACTCAAAATAAAATGAATCTTTATCTGAATCCCAACAAATTCCCAAAACTTTAAACGGGAAAGCTGACTGACCTATACTTTCCTTTTCTTCCTCAACATTCATGCCGATTTTCTTTCACAGCTCACGTAATTCTCTGTTGTTTGTTTGGAATTTTCTTAACAACATACCAGCATCTCGAAAAATATCTACGCAATCAGAACTTAACTGTAATGCTGTATCGATATCATCACATCCACCTATGACGTCATCAACATAAACTCTTCGGTTTAACAGGTCGTATGCAAGTGGTTTCGAT